>CAUYPK010159698.1:0-26171 GCA_963574355.1 Loris lydekkerianus | reverse complement strand
TGCAGCCTTAAAGAAAGATGGAGACTTTACCTCTTTCATGTTTACATGGATGGAGCTGGAACATATTCTTCTTAGGAAAGTATCTCAAGAATGGAAGAAAAAGTATCCAATGTACTCAGCCCTACTATGAAACTAATTTATTGCTTTCATATGAAAGCTATAACCCAGTTACAACCTAAGAATGTGGGGAAGGGGGAGAGGGAGAAAGGAGGGGAGAGGATGGGCGGAGGGAGGGTGATTGGTGGGATTACACCTGCGGTGCATCTTACAAGAGTACATGTGAAACTTAGTAAATTTGGAATATAAATATTTTAAAACAATTATTAAGAAAATGCCAGGAAGGCTATGTTAACCAGTGTGATGAAAATATGTCAAATGGAATATAAAACTATGCCCCATGATCACATTAATGTACACAGCTATGATTTAGTAAAAAACAAACAAACAAAAATTCTTAATAATACTTTCTTTTGTATTATCATTTTTAATGGTTTCCCCTTCCAAAGTGGCTTGGTTCTCAATAAATATTTGTGAAAAGGAGAGGTTAGGGAGAGAGTGGGAGACAGGAAGGGAGGGAAAAAGAAAAAAGGAGAATCTGATGCATGCATCCAAAGAGGTGGGGTCAAGGCTGTGAGCTAGAGAAGGTCAAGGCCATAAGCTAGGAAAAGGTCAAGATCATGAGCCAGAAGAGGTCAGCTGGGGTTAGGACTCCTGAAGTCTGGCTGCAGAGCCCACACTACTGACCAATATTCATTACTGCCTGCTCAGTGTCTGCAAGGCCGAAGAGCTCATGTCAGGTGAAAAGAACAGAGGGTGAAAATAATACCTAGGCACAGCATTCTTTAATCAATACCAAGTTCCCACCCAATCTCTGTGCATATTCATTGTTAAATATATCATAAGTTTTAGCATCCCCTGGGTCTTTCTTCTCCTTCCTCTTGCTTCCCTCAAATGGGGGTAAGAGGTAAGATGCAGGACATTTAGCAATGTTTACAGACATTTTGATTGTCACAGTTGTGGGGGGGCAGGTAGTGCAATCCAGGGACCGAGGCCAGGATACTGCTAAACGTCCTACCATGCACGGAACAGCCCCTGGCACCACAGAATGATCCAGAGTGCCTCAGAGAGAGACCCTGCCCTCCACACCCTCCTGGGCATAGCTTCTTTCCCCCTGCTCCAAACACCACCTGGAGGCCCCCACGCCTAATTCTGTCTCCATACTCCAGGGTTTTCTCCTGACCTTCAAACCACTTACAGGACATCTATACCTTTCTGTCCTACGCGTAGCTCAAATTCATCCTTATCTGCCCCTTGCGTGTTCCCGACCACACACACATTTGCTTGCTCTCATATTTCATCCACGTTTTCACATCTCTGAAATTGAGATGCATTATACAATCCAGGTCAAGTTTAATTAGCAGCACTTTTTTTCTTTTTTTGTGGCTCATAAAATAATTGTGCTGATTCCTCATCTCTTTACCAAGTCTGAGGCTTTTTGCAGGTACACTACAGGTGTTCAGCCCTAACCGGGTCTCATGGGCCCCTCTTTCAGCAAAGTTGTGGGTGTTCAAGGTCAGCCCCAAACAAGAGATGGTGGAGAGAAAGTCGCTTTAGGCCAGAAGGCCAAGATCCTCTTTTCTCTAAGTGTGCAGGTTTTCAAAAGTAAGCACATGTTTTGCACAACTCCATGAACACTCAAAAAACTCACTGAATTGTTCCCTTTAAACAAATAGACCTCGTGGTAATAAAACTACATTTCAATAAAGCGGTTAAAAATAAATGCTTCTTAATTTCTTTTCTGCCTATGGCCAATTTTCAGACCCCTGAAATGGCTTTTTTGGTGATTTTTGTCCAGTTTCACCACAAATAGCCAAGAGTATCCAACACCTTTTCAGGCCATTGCAAGTGGGAAGTCGCTGAGTCCTTTGAAAGAGGCAGGTAGATTGCAGGTTTATAGTCCTTTCTCCTGACTGTGTCTGCGTGTGCCTGTGTGATGTTGCTTAAACCAGCAATTCACAACCAGCTCACCCCACAGCATCAACCAATTCTCATCCTGTCTGTGTGAAGTCCAGAGTCTGTGAGTAAAGCCAGCATCAAGGCAGAGAATTCCAGGCCTGTGATCAGTGTTTGTTCTTGTTTTTGTTTTTGTAATGAAAATGAATTCAAAGTTTATTACGTGGATTTGTCTCTGAATAGAATGTTCTTTAAGAAAAATGACGATAAAACTATACCAAAAGGATGAGAGGGAAAGAGGTGTATGGGTGTTTAGTACAAATGAAAGGGAGTTAAATTCTAATCACTCACAGTGGGACACCATTAGATAAAACGTAAAAACTGAAAGAAACCACACGGTAACAATACAAACATGTTCTTTAGAGATTTGTTATAGAACCTAAGTCTAAGCTATGTACTTCTGTAACAATCACAAAATTAAAACTTTTTTAAATTAAAAAAATTTTTTTTCTTGAGATAGAGTCTTGCTATTTCCTAGGCTGGCCTTGAACCCCTGAGTTCAAGTGATCCTCCTGCTCTGGCTTTCCAAAATGCTAGGATTACACATATGAGTCTCTGTGCCCAGCCTAAAAATTTTTGGTTTTATTCCTTTTTTTTTTTTTTTTTTTTTTTTAGACAGAGCCTCAAGTTGTCACCCTGGGTAGAGTACTGTGGCATCACAGCTCACAGCAACCTCTAACTCCTGGGCTTAAGTGCTTCTCTGGCTTCAGCCTTGAAAGTAGCTGGGACTACAGGCGCCTGTCACAATGCCCAGCTATTTTGGGAGTGGTAGTTGTCATTGTTGTTTGGCAGGCCCAGGCTGGATTCAAACCCGCCAGCTCTGATGTATGTGGCTGGTGCCTAAGTCGCTTGAGCTACAGGCAGTGAACTGGTTTTATTCTTTTTTTTTTTTTTTTAAATTAACATAAGAGTACATAAAATGAGTGTTTACGTTTGAACGTTTGCTGTCCATCAAAAGGTTACTATTGAGCAGACACAAAAGGGGACCCAGGGATGCAATGGAGGAGAAACAGCAGCACTGGCCTAGGAGTCTTCTGTGGGGATTCTTAATTTGCGCTTCTGTTTCCTTTGTTCTCCAGAGTGGGGCCCTGACAGCTCCCTGCTGGCCTGTGTTTCCTTGTATATAGGCTCTATGTCACCAGGCCCAAGACTTATCTGTTCATTCATTAATTTGACAAATATATATATTGACTCTGTTCTAAATTTAAAGAATACAGAGAAGGGGGGAAAGAACTCCCCAAACCCACACATTAGCAGGAAAGGCCAGTAATTATAATAAAATGGGACACCTCCCACAGTGAGAGGAGTTCCACATACTGAGATACTTTCTTTAAACAAACAAAAAAGTTAAGATCCTCCACTCTTTGGGCTACTCTTAGATGTTTAGAACTGAAATGAGTCATCCTTCCCTTATTGTCCGTGTAGCATTTATGTAATCTTGCTGTTATACCACATCTTTCAATGCTGGGTATTTCGAGGGCCTCGGGTGGCTCTGAGCAGTACCAGGGCACTGGGAAATCAGGGATACCTGTAACGACTTCTGACTATCTGATATGTGTTTCAAGATCTTTGGAAATCACCAAATTTCATCTATAGGGGCAAAAAAAACTCTAAACTGGAGGGCAAGGTGCTGTAGATCTAAAAGGGAGGAACAGGATGGAATAGAAATGTCAGGAGCAGTGACCATAGTGAAGTTGGGTGCAGTTTTGTGAAACTTTTGTTTGAAATACATATAATATAAAAATACAGGGTCATAATGTAACATCTATTTGTAGCTGTAAGGAGCAGTGAGGAAGTTTGGAAAATAGTACTCTAAATGGCAATATTCTGTGTTGGTAATTCTTCATTTTCCTTAGTGAACTGTCCATATTTTCTTTTCTTTTTTCTTTCTTTTTTTTTTTTTTTTTTGAGACAGTCTCACTATTATAGAGTGCGATGGCGTCACAGTTCACAGCAACCTCAAACTCTTGAGCTTAAGCGATTCTCTTGCCTCAATCTCCCAAGTAGCTGCCTGCCACAATGCCAGCTATTTTTGTTGTTGTTGTTGTTACTGTTTAGGATGCCCAGGCCGGGTTCAAACCCACCAGCCCCAGGGCATATGGCCAGACCCTAACCACTGAGCAACAGGCACTGAGCCTGAACTCTCCGTATTTTGTACAATTAAACTGTGTTACTTTCCTTAGTATTTATACAAAGGAGTTGAAAACTTAGGTCCGCACAAAAACCTGCACGTGGATATTTATAGACATAGTAGCTTTAGTCATCATTACCCAATCTTGTAAGCAACCGAGATGTCCTTCAGTAAGCGAGTGGATAAATAAACTGTGGTGTGTCCAGACTGTGGAATAGTATTCAGTGCTAAAAAGAAATGAGCATCAAGCCATAAGAAGACATGGAGAAAACAAAAATGTGTATTACTGAGTGAAAGAAGTCGACCTGAAAAGGCTACAGACGGTGTGACTCCAAACAAGGACATTCTGGAAAAGGTACAACTATGGAGGAGTTTGTAAGGAGGGAGAGCTAACCAGGCAGAGCACATGGATTTTTAGGATAGCAGAAGTACTGTGTATGGTGCCATAAATATCACTATACATTTGTCGTAACTTCTTCAACGTATGACCCCAAGAGTGAAGTCTACCGTAAACTACAGGGTCTGGGTAATAATGATGTGCCGAGTAGGTTCGTCAACTGTAACAAAGGTCTCACTTGGTGGGAGACATTGACAGAGGGAAGTTGTGTATGTGTAGAAGCAGGGATTTTATTGGAAATATATTTTCAACTCCATTTTTCTATGAACCTAAAACTGCTCTAAAAAACCAAGTCTATTAAAGTAAGAAAACAGCCTTGTCTTAACCTCAACTAATCTTTGCTGTTGCTCTTGTTGGTGTTGTCAGAATAAGCACTTGTGTTGCACCATTGATTTTAATCCATCCTGTAGGATCAAGGGACACGAGGGCTGGAAGAGGGCATCTTACCCAGCACCCCTAATTTCACCGCTGATAGCACTGGACTGCATTTGGTATCTTGGGCCTTCAGCCGGAAGTTCTTCTGACTCCTAAGATCTGAGGCATAACCACGATGCAATTAATACACTCAGGAAAATTAATATGGATGCATTGGCTTTCTCTAATGCACAACTCAATTAAATTTCACTAACTGTCTTAGTAACTTCTTAAAAGCTGTGGTTTTTCTGTTTCCTTTTGTTTTTGCTTTATCCAGGAATGAATCGAGTATTGCACTTTGCCTTTGTTTTCAAAAGTATGTGTTTTCATTGTTAAAAATAAGAAAGGTGGCAAGAGAGGGCAAAGCAGGTAAAGTGTCCCCTTAATACCACACCGCCTTTCAGAGCATATGTTACATCTTTGTTTAGGGTGGGGCACGGAATGTGTGGCCAGTGTGTGCTCACTCTCCAGGTCCCTTTGGCTCCTCATCAGGCTAAAAGAGCAATGTCAACTCTTACGAAACACCAGTGACAACAGCGTGGAATTCATATGCCAGCTCTATTATTTACCATCTGGGTGACTGTGGGCAGTCATTCACCCCTCTGTGCCTCAGTTTCTTACTTCATAACGCATCACAAAGATTTAAAGAACACGATATATATACAACTGGCTCAAAATCAGTACTACAAAGGTATCAACTATGGATTTTAATAATGTTACCTTGGTTCTTATCTTAACAAGGACATGCCAACCACCTTAGCTTATTTGGACTGCTATAAAAAATGCATAAACCAGGTGAATTACACACAACAGAATTTTATTTCTTACAGTTCTCGAGCCTGAGCAGTTCAAGATCAATGTGCTTAGAGATCCGGTCAGTATCTGGTGAGGGCCCACGTCCACATTCATAGATGAGACAGCACCCTCTCACCGTGTCCTCACATGGTGGAAAAGGCAAGGCCTTTTTAGGGGAATGTCAAGGGGAAGTGTCTAAGGGGATGTCTCACTCATTAGTGCACTAATCCTACATGTGAGGAATCTTAATTAGGACATGCCAACAGACCATCACTCTGAGATGGCCCCATGGCTTGCACCCCCAAAATGAAGCTTCTGGGCATTGACCATGAAGTAGCATGAAAGAATAAAAGAGCAGGAATATGGCATTCTAGGTTGAAGTTCCACAGCCACCTTTGCTGGCACTTAGTCTCTGCTGCTTACCATTTTATTCTTCTAGGCTGGAAGGAATAATTGCGTATAATTGGTATTTATACTTCAGAAGTTTGTTTCATTGATGCAACATAAAATACAAAACGAGATGAAATGAGAGTCCTCCTTTGAATCCTGGTTCCTTTGCCAACTCATCCTTAGGATTTGAGCTGCCATCTAATCTTCTTGGACTTCAGTTTCCTTAACTGTAAAATTAGGGGTACTGGACAAGATGCCTTCATCCAACACTCACATTCCCTAGTCCTAAAGGATGGCTTAAAAGCAATAGCCTAATACAACTGCTTATTCTGGCAACAACAGCAGCAGCAGCAACAAAGATTAGTTTGAGGTTAAGAAAAGGAAGAAGATAGGGAGGGTGCTGTTAAAATAACAGGAGACAAGTTTTCTTTCTTTCTCTCTTTCTTTCTTTCTTTCTTTCTTCCACTCTGATGTACAGAATGCTTTCATTATAAGTGACAAAGCACTGATTTAGCTCTATATATTCTTAGACATGATCAATTGTCTTCATTCCATGAGATCAAAGCTAAACATTGGCCCAACAACTGCAGATACAAACTCCAGGTCAACTGCGTTAAGTCACCGACTCTGCCCTTTGGTCACAACCCTTCCTTTGTTAAAGCTCTTCACAGCAGCTCTCCAAATGCAATCAAAGCTAAACAACAAAGAAAATATTCTGAGAATTTTCACTGACGGATTTATACATTTTCAAAATAACTCTTGGGCTTCAGCGATTCTCTTGCCTCAGCCTTCCAAGGCACCCACCACAACACCTGGCTATTTTTTGGGTGTAGTTATTGTTGTTTGGCAGGTCCAGGCTGGCTTCAAACCCTCCAGCTCTGGTATATGGGGCCCTAGCCACTGAGCTACAGGGGCCGAGCCAAGTTTAAATTAATTTTATAATCATAAATCTTCATCATAAAATTTTATCTTTATATCATTCTCCATTTCAATCAATCAAGTCTAGATTCCAGTGCATCAACAGCATATCAGTAGGACCAAAAAAGATAAACGTATCTGAACCCAGGTTTCTCTTTATACAGAAGTACTCCGTTTCCTATGTTGAAATATCTTGGGCAATTTTAAACCACCAACTCTACCATTAAAGACATCTATTATTGTCTGTTGGAAAATCTCAACAGGGAAATTTATTAAACAGCTACCCATGGGGAAGACAGCTAGAGACCATCAATTCTCTCAATTTCATAACAAAGTACCATTTTGACAGTCACCTGATGGAGAAATTGTTGTTGTAACTAACATTTACTAATTGCTTACCATTTAACAAGTATGATACTAATGCTTATGATGAAATCCAACACATCTCACTTGACTTAAACACATTCAATTGTTGGACAACAGCAAAGAAAATAAAAGAGAGAAATTCCACCACTTCATGGGTGAGAAAGGCAAGCTATATCCACAACATCAGTCCAGCCACGATGAAGCACTGCCCGTTCCAATATAGTCATCTTGTTGCCAGGTTGCTGCCTTCAAAAAATGGTGCCATATGGATAACTGAGCATTGGTTTCTTCTGGTATCAGGTGGGACATTTAGCAGAAGTAGTAACTAAATCATCTTTGGTGAGAAAGAGCCCATAGTGTTGGGCCCCTGAATGACCTCCTGACCTGCCACCATGGCTACTATATTAAGAATGAGTGCATTATTAGAGTGTCCAGTGACAGACGCTGGCTGCTGTTAACTGGCTAAGTCATCTTCTCTACTTGGTTGTTCAATTCTTCTTTCAAGGTGAGGCTCCTCTGCGGGTGTTAACACGCCATATGGAACCTCCACTCTGTGTGCCATTTTCCTGGGTCCATCCATACTTCTGCCCCAAATGGCCTTCTCTGTAATCTTCTAGTCTTTCCAGAACCCTGATCAATCAGCTAAGCTATTTGACACATCATGTAAATATGCATATTCTTACCTTGGGCTACTTCTTTTTGCACACAGAGTTGATGACCCGACAGTCCTGTCCATTGGAAGGCCTTCTCCACCACTGTTTTTGAGAGACACCCCCAGGGGGGTTGTGAATACAGTAGCATTCTAGTGTGGGTTTGCACTTCCAAAGCATGTTAACCTGTCTGTGAGCCAAGCTCAATACTTCCTCCACTATCAGCTGGTCACAAGGGACTCCAGGTGGTAATAGGTGTGCACTGAAGGGCAAGCCAGTACAAGAGTGGTGGCTGGCACAGAATCCAGGCCACATGCTGTGTTACTTACTTCTGCTCTCTGGCCCTGCTCAAACCTGATCCCACTTCCCCTCCATGACAGATTTGTCCTGGGTCTGCCCGATCCTACAACTGGGTGGGCCTGATAGCTGTGGCCACAGAATCGCTTGTTGTCCCATAATCAGATGATGCTTTTTAAACAGTGTGCAGTTCTCTGCTGTAGATGACATAAACTTGCTCCATAGCCCTGTGTTACAAGCATCCTATTGTAACTTACTATAATCTCCACACAGCAACTCTTCTCATAGCAATACCTCACATAGCATAAAGGCTGCCAGGGTATAGAGTGCAAGCAGCCGAGACGCTTGTACTACAAACTGAAGTTAGAATGAATGGTCCTTCAAACTGAGAAGAGGGAGCCCAGCCTTTGTAACATCCATCATTATGGGGGCTGCCCCAGGCTAACAGATAATCCTGTAAAGTAGGATGAAGCTACGGTCAGTTCCCAGATAAGGAACTGGTCTCAATTCCTGGCAGTCCACACTCCCACTGATGAATCTAGAAGTGGAAATCTAGGCAAAGCAACAGTATTTACCATACACACTGTTAATACAATCAGGATTCAGGAGTAGTTTTTATAGAGAGCAGGGATAATCCCTCCATCCCCTATTCTAACAGCCCTTTGTTCACACATCTATTTCATCATTCATCCTACAGTATCAGTTTCTCTTTCTTTTCAGTAGATGATCAACTTCTCTGCAACAGGAGTATATTTTTTTAATGGCTGCACTGCATCCAGCACATAAAAAGGAATCAAGAAACATTTTCTGAGTGGAGAAATAGATAAATGAATGGGCCATATGACTGTGTTATTCAAATATGCTTGAAAATAGATAATGCCACTATTACACGTTAGCTGGTGACGTTACTCAATACTGGTGTTCATACTCCTAAATTCTTCTACTTTTATGTCTGGAATTTGCAGCAGTTCTGTGACATAAAGGCCTTTCTTACTGAAACCTACTCATCTCTTACCTATGTTTAAACTATAATAAATACTTTTCCGTTCTTTCTTTTTTTTTGAGACAGAGTCTCCATGTGCCACCCTCAGTAGAGGACCCTGGTGTCACCACTCACAGCAACCTCCAACTCTTGAGCTTAAGCAATTCTCTTGCCTCAGCCTCCCAAGCAGCTGGGACTACAGGTGCCCACCACAATGCCTGGCTATTTTTTGTTGCAGTTGTCATTGTTGTTTAGCTCACCCGGGCTGGATTCAAACTCACCATCCTTGGCAGATGTGGCTGGCACCAAACCACTGTGCTACAGGAGCCAAGCCATGTTCTTTATGTTTTTCCTGTTCTTAATTATATTTTCCCAACAAATATTGAGGACTTACTACAGATCAGGCAGGTTCTATTATTCCTCACTGTACAGATGAGGAAAATAAAGCACAAGAAGGTTACATGACTTGCTCCATGATTTGGGTACACACCTGTAACCACCAATACTGGGATTTCACAGGAAGGAGACTCAAACTAAGATTTGGCTCTTAGGCAAGAAGAAAACAAGTAGTATTTCTCCAACTTGGAGCTTATAGTCTAGTGAAATAGACAGGCACTATACAATTTACCCAATAAAATAATGATCTGTTAAGATCATTACTTAATTATTTAGGGGGGCAAAAACCAATAGATTATGAGATTTAAGATAATAAGAAACCCTACTTTTAACATGGTGATTGGGAAAACCTCTAGGGGGGGAAGACTTATACTGAGACCTAAAGGATAAGAAGCTAATTATGACAGGGGCCATTGCAGGTGCAGGAATAAGATGACCTTGCTCCAGGAGCTAAAAAGAGGCCACTATGACTGGAGCTGAGTAAACAAAAGGAGACAGGCAAGAGATTCTGCATTTGAAGATACAGGTCAAGCAGACCATGCTCTGATGCCCAAAGCAAAGAATGTGATTTTACTCAATGTAATGGGAATTTGCTTTTACAAACTCCCATTACAAATGGAAATAAGGGTCAACATGTGATTTTAAGAGGATCACACTGACTCCACAGCTAAAGCAGGAGACCAGTTAGAAGGCCACTGTGATAGTCCCAGTGAATGAGAAAGTCACCCCCCATTCACCTTACAATGCCCTCCTTCCATGTTAGATCATGCCAAACACCTGCAAAACCAGCAAGGTCTCCACTGTGTCTGAGTTGCACACTCTGGCTTTCAAAAGAAAACCCTCATAACCACCTAAGTTAGCTATTCTTCTTTCTCATTTTAATGCCCTGATAGTGACTAATAAAACAAACCACTCCCCACCCCCACCCCCATCAAATACCCTAAATTAAGAACTTAACATTCCATTTATAGTGTCCGTTACCTGGAATAATTAACACCAGATGCAGAATAATGGCAGTGATTAGCAATTTTCCCCCACGAGAGCCATTTTTAGGAAGCTACAGATTGCATCTTACTCCACCACCTCCATTCCACCCCCTCCCAGCTGTTTCCTCAAGCTGGGTGCCCACTCACCTGACTGACAGCAGTACTTTTGGGGATAGAGCATTTTGGTGAGGAGAGAGATGAAAACCAAAAACATCCAATCTGCAAAATTATAGCTAAACTAAAAATAACAATACTAACATGATGACTATCGTTTGTTGAAAGTCAGGTACTACATTAAGAACTTAATATGCTTTTCCAAACGATGGACATGTCTCACCAATTCATAACCAAGTTATTATCCAGGATAACACTGGAACCTAGCCAGGTGTTCCCAAATCAGCAAAATGGTACAGCCACATGCAGGAAAAAAATACAGTGATTGGTGATTGCTTGCTGTTGGCAGAAATCGGTCCTCAATTTACCCAACTGTCATCTTACCCAATCATTCACTTTTCAACCTTGAGCTGGAATCTCTGGATCTTTTTCTTCTCGCCCATCCCAACTTGCTGACTATTTAAAAGATTTCCTCAGCTCTCCGTGAGCCTGCACTAGTTCCCAGACCTTGGTGAGCATCTATGTACTGAAGCTAACCTCCTCTAAACAGGCTTCCCATAAAGACTGTCATGCCAGCATGCGTGGGTGAAACCTGCCTTGTGTTCCACTGTCCTTCCTAGATTGGTGAAGCATTATAACGCTTTACATTACATGAGCAGAAGCATTATAATGCTTTCAGTAAATTAACCTTAATTCAATGGTGGTATATAACCTTAATTTATTTTAATTATCTAACTTTCCTCCTCCTTTAGGTTGCATTGTTTAACGAAAAACCTTGGACAAATTAAATTTAACAGTGCTTAATTGAACAGCGTACAATTCAATAATTGGGCAGCCCTCAGCACCAGCTGAGGTTCAAGAGCTCTCTTCTGCAAAACAAGCAGGTTGGCGTTTATGGACTGGTTGTAGCTCAGCATTTAGCCTCTTTGAACATCATCTGATCAAGTGGCCACCTGTGGTTGGCTGAAGCTCAGCTGCTATGATTGGCTATTTGTTACAAAAGTATACTCCTGAGTTCGGCTTTCCATTGGTTTATGTACTAAGTTAGTCTGCAGTTTGCAACACAGGAACTTAAAGTACACAGGCATCCTTGGGCCAAATTTAGTTTTATGTCTTGTGTTTGGTCTGCCTCAACCTTGCACGCAGTCACAAGTCATCAAGATCAACTACAAAAATAAATGCCACAATTCTTCACTCTGTCTGTAACTGTGTACTTTTTAACATCCCTCGGTAGCTCTTCTCATCAAGAGAAGGGGATGGCTTTCGCTGTGGTTTTTATCTGGGCTGGCCTTGTGCCTTGCTGAGACCAATAGAACATGGAGGAAGCAGTGTGCAGCCAGGTCTGATTCTAGGCTTCAGGAGCCCTTGGACCCCTTCTCACCCCCTCGTGGAAACAACTGATGACTGCTCAGGCTGTGAACATGCCCAGGCTGGCCACTTGGGAGGTGGGGCATGTGGAGAACAGAGGAGCCCCAGCCAACATCCTGGAGCCAAGCTGTCTACCGACCTTCAGCTGACTGCAGATGTATGAGGAAGGCCTGTGGAAACCAGTGCTAGCCATCTGAAGCACAGACCTACCATAAGCAATAAAGGTTTGTGGCTATTTTAAGTCATTAAGTTTAAGGACTTTTTTTATGCATCAGCCGATAACTAATACAGTCAGGATCCCAAATGGCTATTGAGAAAATTGTCCAAATCACCATCTTCATCTACTTGACCATCAAGCTCAGCTCTTACAGGCTCTGAACACATGTCTATGCGTTCTGCCTGTGCATTCTAAATAGGTAGCTATTTAGCCCCTCTGAGATTAAAAAAAAGTCGACAATGATGTTAACTACCCAAAAGACCCTGCTGTGAACTTTCCCACCACTATTCGCCCTCCACATCAGGTTTTTAGCATTCCAAAAACCCAGCACAGCAAGCAGCACACAGCAAGCATCAGTAAATGCAAAATTGAACAAGAGCATGAATAATTACAAGTAGGAATGAATGAGTGAATAAATGCACAAATGAATGAGAGATAAATGGAGGAATTTGGGGATGCTTTACTGCAGTAACATTCATGAGAACAGGTAAGCTGGCTCTAACGCCAGGGAACAGAAATATGGAAGGAAAGTGGAGATTTGTCCGGGAGCAGTCTCAGAATAGAGTTCACCAGTGACAAAAATTGCAAGGAGGTAAATTTTATTCCAGCCCAAGACTGGACTCCTCCCTAAACTAAAATCAGCTTCCACCCTGTTTTTCCTCATGTCAGTAAAGACAACTCCACCGTCCCAGGACTTAGGTCAGAGGTATTGAAGGTACCTTCAATGCCTCTCTTTTTCTCACACCTCACATTCAACCACCCAGCAAGTCCTGGTGGTTCTGCCTTCAAAATTCTAAAACAGAGTTTCCCCTTCTCTGCCATCTTCTTTGCTACCACTTTTGTCCAAGTCAGACCACCCCTCACTGAACTATTGCAACAGCATCCTGACTAGTCACATTCCTTCCACTGTGACTCCTATGTGATAATCTGTAAAGAAACCTAGAGGAAGCCTGTGAAAAAGCAAATCAGATCATGGCATGGCCCTGCTGAAAACCTTCCAAAAGCTCTTTGCTTCAGAGCAAAGCTGAAATCCTTATGATAGTCCAACACTAGTGCACAGTCCGCCTCACCTTACTCTCTAATTCACCTCTTCCTCTTCCCCTTGTTCATTCTGCTCTAGCCACACAAGAGTGGGAGAGTAATGGTGGAGGGTGGCCTGAGAATAAGCTGATGTGCTGTTTCTTGAATACATTGGGGTCACATCTGCCTCAGGACCTTTGCACAGCCTACTCCTTCTGCCTGGAACGTCTCTCTTCAAATAGATCCATAGCTCATTTCTTTGTCTTCATCAAATCTTTGCTCAAATAGTACCTGAAACTCCTTTTTGAACATTATACCCTCATTTCCCTTACTTTTCATTTATCACACTACAACATGTAAGTCTAATGTACTTACTTGTTGTTTCTGTATATTCCCTCTGCTAGACTATAAGCCACAAAACCATGAATTTTTTGTTCCATTTTGCCTACTAGTGTATCCCCAGTGCTAAAATCAATGTCTGGTGGAGAGAAGAAAGCCAATAAATGAGTGGACCCCTTAAAATTTTTTTAAATCTTTTAAACCATTTAGCGTTCAACACTGGAATGGGCTGCTCTTATAAGCAGGGAGCTCTCAGTGCCAGAGGGATCCAAGCAACTGGCAACACCTGGCCAACTTCTTGGAATGGGTGTTGAACTAAGAGTGGCTAAGGTCCCATCCACCCCTAGGATTTTAAGATTCCTGATTCCTACCTTTCCTAGAAAGCACAACTACTGTACACCCAAGACATCAAACAAAGAAGGTCTCTCCCAAATCCCCGTCTCCACTGGCCTTGACTTCAGCACTGAGTCCATCAGAACAACCCCAGTTCTCTCTGGTGAGGCAATGTGGCTGAGAAAATGTGGAGGACTGTGTCAGGGCAAGACTTGAGCATTGTTCTCAAGGTGGTGGTATTTTACCAAGATCCCTTGAAGCTTAAGCCACACAGACAACATGCCAGATCTTCCTCTCCTGTGTCCTCAGAACAGGATTCTGAGACAGTCACTGTGATCCTCCTTTCACTTGCTCAGGGTCCCAGAGCTAGAGCCAAGGCACAGAGAGAGCTTTCCAATGCTCTGCCCTGCAGAATGCTCATCCGGCCTTCTCAGCTAGGCTTTGGCTCCTTCCTGGTGTTAGATTGTGGGTGTTAGGAATCAGCCAGGGAGAGGAAACATTTGCTACATTTCCCTAGCATTGTCCTTGGACAGACAGGGGACAATGTCTCTACTTCCACAGGTCTTTAGACGGAGATCGCAACAGCGCAAATGTAAATAATCATTCTTTCAGTCCATTTGTGCTGCTATAACAAAATACCTTAGACTGGGTAATTTATAACAACAGAAATGTATTGCTCATAGTTCAAGAGGCTGTGAAGTCCAAGACCAAGGCACCAGCAGATTCACTGTCCAGTGAGGGCCCATTCCTCATGGACAGTGCCTGCTGTGTGTCCTCATATGGAAGAAGGGACAAACAAGCGTCTGTAGGTCTCTTCTAAAAGGGCACTAATTCCATTTGTAAGGGCAGAACCCTCATGACTTAATCATCTCCCAAATTTTAATATTATTACATTTGGATATTTATTACATTGGAGATTAGTTTTCAACATATGAATTTTAGGGAAACACAAACATTCAGATGGTGGCACTCACCCTATAATATGATTCCTATTGTTAATGGGGGTATCTTTCAAAGGGTAGAACACCCCCTCACTGCTGTCTTCCTTTGCACAGTTTATAATCCCATTTCAGCACATGCCACATGCTATCATATGTCCTCAAATCTAAGAGGTACATATTAACTCATATCAAAATACTTCTGAGATTGAGATGTGTCTTATAAGCACTGTGTACATTTAAAATAGTGAGATTTTTATCCTTTTAAACTCTGTGCATCTTTTTTAGTCCCCTTTTTATATATTTTGCAGTATTTTTTAACTTCAAAATATTACAGAATTATAAATGTTTTGGTTACATGGATTGTTTTTGTAATGCCTGAATCAGGTCTATAAGTGTGCCCATCACTCAGATACTGTTCACTGTACCTGTTAGGTAAGTTAGGTAAGTTTTCACCCATTCCCTTCTCTCCTTTTCCATCCTATTTTATTTCCACCGAGTTTTCCTCCCCTCTGTCCACATGTGTGCTCACCAATTTGATAGGGAGTACATGGAGTGTTGGTTTTTCTATTCTTAAGATACTTCAATTAGTGTAACAGTCACCAGTTCCATCTGAATTGTTGCAGAAAGCATTAACTCATTCTTTTTTATGACTGAGTAGTATCTCATTATGTATATAGGAGTAGCACATGAGACACTACTCAGATCACATTTCTTGAGTGCCCACTGAAGAATTGATGGGCACTTGGGTTGATTCCAGATATTTGCAATTGTGAATTGTACTGCAATAAAATATTTGAGTGTGATAAAATGACTTCTTTTCCTTCGGGTAAATACCAAGTAAAGGGATTCTGGGATCGAATCATAGGTCTATTTTTAGTTCTTTGATGAAGGTCCATGCTGTTTTCTACAGGATTGTACTAATTTGTGTAATTTGCATAAGCCTTCCTTTCTCTCTGTATCCATGGGAGTATCTATCGTTTGGGACTTTTTTCATAAAAGCCATTCTAACAGAGGTAAATTTATATCTCATTGCGGTTTTAATTTGCATTTCCCTGATGATTAGTGACATGGAGCATTTTTCATTTACTTATTCGCCATTTGCCTATCTTCTTTTGAAAAGCTTCTGTTCATGTCTTTTGCCCACTTTTTAATGGGGTTGTCTTTTTCTTGTTGATTTGCTTTAGTGATTTGTAGATTCTGATTATTAGCCCTTTATTGAATGTATAGCTTCCAAATATTTTCTTCCATGCTGTAGGTTGTCTATTTGCTCTATAAATCATATTGACCTAGGCAAAGAATTTATGAAAAAGACTCAAATGGCAATCACAACAGCAAAAAAATAAGTAAACCAGACTTGATTAATTAAATGGCACATTTTAAATTCAGTAGCATCTTAGGATAAAGGAGACCCAAGTGTGCTAATTTTTATCTGTCCACCTTCTCCACTGAATTAAAATCATCCTTAGAGCAAAGATTGAAATATATTCATCTGGCATTTCCAGATCCTAGCAGAGGGCAGGTTCAAGAGATGTGAAATGAGCAAATAAATGAACATAAGAGTGAAAATGTCTGCTATGCAGAAGGGGGAAACACATTTTACAATGCCCCAAAGCACATACTCCCAGTAACTATCCCTCTGTGTTGAATTTTATGCTCCTTAAACATCCCACGGATGGGTGATTTGTCTCTGGAAGTGACGTTTCTCCCAGGGCAGGTGTGTTCTATGAAGATCCATTGTCCTAGTCCTCAAGTCATAAAATGTCACAAAGGAAATTACTGTTAATTTCATATGTTGGTCCATCCCTCAGACTCTTGGCAGTTTGGGTGGTGTGGGACGGGCTCTGAAACTGGTTCTATCTGGATAAAGACAGAATCAGGTTCCAGACCCTGCAAAGAGACCACTTTGTTCCTGGATACTCAACTTGAACAACTTCTGCCATACCATCCCCTCCTCACCTGGGTACCTGCATTGGAAAATCAAAGGGCCTCATCTAAGCCCTAATACAGAACTCAGGACTTGAGAGAAGTTCAGAAAAAGAAGAAAAATCATGCCTCAGGATGATTGACAGTAAATCTCTGGATTTCCCTCCCATCTACAAAATGAAAGCATGGGACTAAATCCATTCACATGAGTTGACCCAATTTTTGTGGGCACCACCATGTGCCATCTGTAAAAGACTGGATTACAAAGCAACAGAGCAGGAGGGAGTTCAAAGCCTTCACAACCCAGGTAGTGATATTTATGAGGCATCTTTTGTAATTATTGATTGACAATAACAATAATTAGTAGAGAAAGCGTTAGCGTGTACAAAGTACTTAGCTCAAATTTCAAAACAACTCAACAAGGTATACATTGATAATTCTTTTTTTTTTGTCTATAACTGTTTTATGATTTTTTTAATTTCAGATTGATATGAGGCTACAACTGGTTAGGTTACATTTTTTGTGCTTGTTTGGTAGAGTCCAAGTCATAGATGAGCCCTTTACCCCAGCGTTCAATTCATAATCACCAAGATGTGAAAGTAATCCAAGTGCCCATCAACCCCTAAATGGATTAATAAATTGTGGTATACTATTCAGCCATAAAAGATAGAGACTTTATATCTTTCGCATTTACCTGAATGAAGTTGAAGAACATTCTCCTTAGTAAAGAATGGAAAAGCAAGTATCCAATGTACTCAATACTAATATGGAGCTAGTAGATGACCAACTACATGCTCACACAAGAGAAAAGCACAAAGTTAAATGAGGGGGAGAGTATGAGACATACGAAACATATCGAAGACATCCAACATGTGTGTAATTAAAATCTCCAATGATAACAAATCAAGGCAAAACAAATATTTGAGAACATACCGAGGAGTCTCTAAAACTATTAATATTAGAAGAAATAAAGACACAGATCAAAGAAACTCCTTACTCCATACATGGTACAAATATTAATATAAAGAAAACTGTATTTAAGCACATCATAGAAAAATGGGCAAAAAAAAAACAGAGATAAAGTAAAAGTCTTAAAAGCAGCAAGATAAAAAGATATTCTACCTTCAAAGGAATAGTAATAAGCTTGATAGCCAATTTTACAACAGGTACAGTAGGAGCAAGTAGATGGAATAATATCTCTAAAGTACTGAAATAAACTAACTACCACGCAAGATCTCCACACTCAGCCAAAATAAAAAAAGTCAAAATTTTAATTTGACTCAAATTTAATTCAAAAATTAAAGCAAATGACCAAGTGGTATTTATGTTAGGAATAGAAGATTGTTTTCAAGTGAGGAATTATATTAACATAATCCATCAAATTAATAGACCAAAGAAAAATGGGATTATCTCCAGAGATGCTTGAAAAACATCAAAATTCAACATGCATTCCCAATTTAATCATTCAAGAAATAATTGGAATTACTGAATACAGGCAATCTCTGAGTTACAAACGTTCAACTGATGAACAACTCGTGCTTGTGAATGGAGGCTATTACAGTAAGTCCCTGAGTTACAAACCTCCAACTAATGTGTGACTTGCACTTAGAAACAGTGGCTATTACAGGTAATAGGCAAATGCACTTGTTCCAACTTACAAAAAAATTCAACTTAAGAACAAACCTACAAACTATCTCATTTATAACCTAGGGACTGCCTGTAATTTCTTTGAGGCAACTTACTTAGCGAGAAAACTCTACAGGCTTTTCCACTAAGATCAGGAATGAAGAAAATATGTTCACTGTTTCCTCTACTATTCCACGTTATTCTGGAAATATTAGCCAATGCAATTAGACAAAGCAAAGCAACTAAAGGCATGAGATCAATACAGAATAAGTACAGCTGTCTACTTTCAATAATATGAATCACTGATAAAATTAAACCAAACAAATAAATACAAATAAAAATGACAATAATTTAGTACAATATAAAAGAAGTAACCTAACAGAAAGTAACACCTTTTGTGTACACAAACAATAATCAGTTACTGTGTAAAATGGTAGAGAAAAATTCCATACTTTGTTACCATAACAACAACAAAAAATAAATACTTGAGGATAGCTTTAATAAAGAATGCATGACACCCATGGGAGGAAAACAACATAACACTCCTGATAAAAACTGTTGGCACCCGCCCAGTGGCTTCTGGAGACTGAGGCAGCAGGATGCCCACAGCCTGAGTCTGAGATTGCAGGGAGCTATGATGCCATTGCACACTGCTCAGGGGAATCAGGTGGAACTCTGTCTCAACAACAACAACAAAAAGGAAGGAAATAAAAAGAAAAAATAAGCAAGGAAATGAAAATAAATAAAACCAAAAAGAAACTGTTTGGCAATTTCCTTAAGAAAGTTAAAATATTTATCTACCACAAAATCATCTAGATGTTTATCCAAAATAAGGGAAAGCCTATGTCTATATAAAGGCATGTACATAATTGTTCATATTTGTGATAATTAAGAAATGGAAACAACCCAAAGGTCCATCCAGAGATGCACAGATGCATTATGACATTAGGCTTGGTCATCATTTCTTACGTGTGATGCCAAAAGCACCAGCAACAAAAGCAAGATTGGACAAGTGAGATTACACCAAACTGAAAGCCTTCTGCACAGCAAATGAAATCAAAAGACAACATAATAAATGGAAGAAAATATTACAAACTATATATCTGCCAAAGCCTTAATATCCAAAATCATAAAAAAAATACTCTGCAATGTAAAGTTAAAATTTTTTTAAATCTCAATTTTCAAAATGGGAAAAGAACTGGAATAGAAAGAACACATACAAATGGCCAACAGGTATATGAAAGGTGCTCAACATCACTAATTACAAGAGAAAAGCAAATGAAAATCACAGTGAGTCGTCACCTCATACCTGCTAAGATGGCTTTATTAAATAAATAAACAGTATTGGGAAGGATGTGGAGAAATTGGAACACTTACATTCTGTTGGTGAGTATGTAAAATGATACAGCCATTGTGGAAAATGGTATGGAGGTTCTTTAAAAGAAAGTAAACGTAAAATTACCATATGATCCAGCAATACCACTTTTGAGTATATATCCCCCAAAAATGAAATTAGGATCTCACACAGATATACACACTCCTGTATTCATTACTATTCATAATAGTCAAGAAATGGAAACAATTTAAATGTCCATCAATGGATGAATGGATAAAGAAAATGTGGTATATACATGATTCCACTTTTTAAAAGAAGAAAATTCAGCCATTTGCAACTACATGAGTGAACTTGAAAGATATTATGAATAAAATAAACCAATCACAGGACAAATACTACATGAAACACTTATATGAGATGTCTAAAATAGTCAAACTCAAGGAAGTTGGAAAGATGGTGGTCTAAAGGCAGCTCATGAGTGCTCCACTCTCAAGGAAAGAGTGTAAACTCTAGGCAGATGCCTACCTAGGAGCCGGTCATCTCAGGAGGAACATTCTGAAATGGCAGAAACACAATGCTGGATATTTGGAGTGAAAAAAAAAAAAAAAAAAGGTGATGAGGCAACACATTGGACAAGATCATAGTGATCTATCTATACTCAGGGAAGGATGGCGTGCCTCTTTGCCGCATTCTCACATGGCAGAAAGGGCAGACAGCTCCCTGGAACTTCCTTTTAGGGCACTAATCCCATTGAAGAGGGCTCCACCCTCATGACTTAAGCACTTCCTAAAGGCCCTAACTCTTAAAATTATACTATCACATGGTGATTAAATTTCGACATATGAGTGGGGGGCTGGGGTAGAGACTCAAACTCTAACAAGCAGGTAAATGGCAAAGCTGGAGTTAGACTTTGTGTCTGGGAGATTGTGATGTGTTTCAACTATAACAGAGAAAAGATCCTAGGAATGGCTTTGTAAGGATGTATAAATTTATACAATATGTCACTTATACCTTCAATATAGCTATTATGAAAGCAATAGCACCTTCACACAAAGTAATATTGATCACCAATGTAAGGGAATATACTTGATACAAGCAACAACTTCAATGAATCTCAAAATCATTTATGCTGAATGAAAACAACAGATAAAAATAAGTACACATGGTATTATTCCCATCCACGTAAAATTCTATAAAATAAAAACCAATCTACGGTTACTTGTTCCAAGGATTAGAAGACAGAATACATCTAAAACATTTCCTGGAACAAGGAATAGCTCAAATAGTGTTAGATATCATTATATAATAACAGCCCCTATTCTAATATTTAAGATATGTATCTATTCAGAGAACCAGTGAAGTTAAAACTAGATGAACTTTAAAAGGCATCCTGTACAATGTACCTCCCAACTTCAAAGGTTGTATTTCACATTCAATTCTTTCTTGAAAATCTCCCTTCAATAGGGTCCCATAAACAAAGTCATTCTTTGTTTCCTGATATTTTTCTTATATCACACTGCATATTGCTTTTAGATTTCCCCAAGCCAATCAGAATAGGAAATTATTATGTTTCCTTTCCTCCTCAAATATTCTCCATGACCACCTGCCTTGTCTGTCCCAACCCATGGAAATAGCAGCCCTTAGCTAACAGCAGGAACCAAAAATATCACATTCCCTCAATAGAATAGTGACTTTACACCAGACCTTTCTCTTACTGTCCTTATTTTCAAAAGCAATGTTGAATGTAGCTTGTTTTAGTCCTTATACACTGATAAAACATCCATATATAGATAAAGGAAACACAAACTCTTGTTTTTTATGTTCCTTTTTTGCATGGAAATGGTCATTTTTTTCCATTCATTTATTCACATAATATGCATTGCGGTCCTACATACCAGTGCCAGCATAATCTAGACGCTGGGGACAATAGTGAGTAAACCAGGGTCACAATTCCTGCCTCTGTAGACTTCCGGTCTATCAGAGAGACACAATAAATCAACAGTTGTTAAAATAATTGCCTGATTGCAACTGTGCTAAGAGTTGAGAGAACAAATCAGGGTGCTCTGAGAGTGTTGAAAAGGTTGCTGGTACAGTTTCTAAAAGTCCGCGCTTCCTCCCTCTTTCCTGAGCTAAACATGGGAAGATACTGCCACACACACAAAATCACAAAGCCAAAATCACAAAGCAGACTGGAAAGGGAGCCTCACCCGGGGGCAGTCGTGTGGGGCACATGGCGCAAAGTCCAGCTGTACCGATTCTTTTCCTAACACCTTTCCTGGTCTCACAGAAGTTGGAAATCTAAACACCACATTTGCCTGAGTCCCTTGGGCTGGGGCTCTGGACGGGATGTACACTCCCCCACCACCTGTGCCCACTGGGGGTGTCAGTTCAGAACGAGGTTAACCAGGAAAAAGGAGGCAACAGTGAGGTGCCATTCTGCTGGGGTGGACCTGCAGCAGGTGGCAAAACCAACAAACAGCCAACAGCTTCAGCCTCAGCTTCCTGATCCCCAGATCAAGACTATGGTAGTGTCAGTTTGAAACCAACTGGTGACAAAGACGATGGGATTTCCCGAAATGGCAAACACTGTGTATACTCTGATTGCTACATCCTCTCATCCCACCAGGTTTTAGCAGAGCTGGTGGGGGCAGCTCACTGCATCCCACCTCAAGCCCTCACCATGACGTCTCTTTTCCTCCCACGTCCTGTAAGTTTGCCCATCCCACAGAAATGGAACCCACAGGTTCCAACATAAAACCCCTGGGGCCCATCGTCAACTTACAGGGAACAGGTGTCATGGATAAATGCCCCTAGCTTCTCATCTTGGAAGAGACGGTTCTGAGGTGCATTCTGCTTGATTGCTCGGAGGGTGCCCAGAGGGGCAGCCTGCTCATTCCTGCTCACTTCCGTGCACCTCCCTTCTCCTCCGTCTCCTCAGTCACTCATCCCAGCTTTGGGGTAACTGTCCACAGAACTATCAGCACCAAAGTCCTTATCTCAGGCTGTGCCTTTGAGGAAGCCAAATTAAGCGCAAGCCTTACAGATAAACGCAGACGAACAGTTCCCTTATGTGGCCGGTTTGGGGTATTTTTCTGGGAATTGTTCTTGGAGACCCACCCTAGAGCTGGCTACTCTATCCTACCAACAATTCTTCAGGCAGTAATTCTCTGTATCAAATCTTTTTTCTAATCAAAATCATTAAAGCAGTTTGTTAGTTGTACTTGAACCCAGACTTGCAACACGTTTTCCATATTCTGAAAGGATGGTTCCTGGTCTGACTTGACTTTGACGGGAAAGCCAAAGGAGCCTCTTCCCCCAACACATCAACAAAACTGCAGCTGTAGTGTTTTGCTTCTTCAGGTCTAATGCGTATAGATCCCTTTTATTTTAATTTGGAATTTACTTTACTTTTTTCAAACATTATTTAATTCCCTACTCTTGTTTTGTCAAGACTTTGAATGACAGCATACCAGCAGAGAAATGTTTAAGACATGAGTAGTAATGCTTCATTACAAAAAAAAACCCAGGTCATGTTTTTTTTTCCCCCTTAGATATCAAATGATTTCAGTGCTAAGACAAAATAATAGTAATGAACCTATCTGGCAAATGGGGGTATGGTGAGGTTTTCTTTTTGTAAGTTAAAATGTTGAAAATACATAAAAAACATGACAACTCATATTGGAATAAACACTCAGAATTTAACACACTTTCTTCCAGCTTCAGTTATTTTTGTAAAAGATTAAAGGTATAAAAATGTACGAAGTTGCAACCCTGGAATCCTGTAGGCTATCCTTCCTGTTCCCTAATTCTCCATTCCCCCTCCTCAGGGGCTATCATTATCACGAAATTCATTATCATGAATTTCAAGTGGGTTTTCCAATCTGTATTATGCAGCTTTGTTTAAAGAGTAAATCATAAACATATACAGATAGTTTATTTTTCTAATTTATATAAACAATGCATTATGTTAATCCCTTTGTGACATTTTTATTTTACTCAACATTAAAAATTTTCAATCTATTCATATTGGTACATATAGATCTATCTTATTCATTTGAACTGCTATGAATAACTAGATTCTTTTCTCCATTGACCCATTGATGAACACATGCACTCTCTTTAAATTTATGTTATTAAAAACTTTTACTTCCATGACTATCCTTAGATGACTCTCCTTGTAAACACGTGTGAACGTTTCATGAACGGCTTTATTTAAAAATGGAAATGCCAAGCACCTTCTCTGGAGTGTGCACATGTTCAATTTTTCTAGCTGTTGCCAAACTTTTTTCCAAGGTGGTTGTTATAGCAATTTATAACCCAATAAGTAAGCAATGTACAAAAGTTTTTGTTTCTTTATATCTTTGCCAACATTTGGTATTATCAGAATTTTTTTATCTTGCCAATCTATGGGTGTGAAATGATATCTTACTTATTAATTTGCATCTCTGTGATGACTCAGATGGTTGACCATCCTGTCCTATGTTTATAAGACAATCAATGACCCTCTTTTGTGAATGCCTGTGCATAAATCATATGTATGTTTTTACTGGGCTGCATATTTCATACTGACCGATAGAATGTGTGTGTGTGTGTGTGTGTGTGTGTGTGTGTATTCTAAGACTATTATATATGTTGCCACATCATCTTCATTGTTAGCTTATATTTTAAGTTTCCTTATGTTACCTTTCTCATTAAGAAATTTAACTTTTAATATGATCAAATTTATCAGTTTCCATTTATAATTCCATAATGTTCTCTATGCTGGGACACAGCCTAGCTGTTTACCAAAACCCATGTTCTGTCTTCCTAGACACGTGGCTGGACCACAGCATTTCCTAATATTCCACCTCTGCAGTTACCAGGGGATCCTGGTGGATATGACATGTGTCACTTCCAGGCCTGTGTCACTTTCAAGTAAATGTGTGATAGCTAGACAAAAGAAAATTCCAAATTAAAATAAAAGGGATATATATGCATATAGACCTAACCCTCCTGTACCCCTTCCGAGGTTCCTTTTTCCTTCATTGATGAAGCAGATGGAGAAAATCCAGACAGGACCTCAAGGCCTCAAGGTAAGATGGAGCCACTAGGGGCAGCGCCTGTGGCTCAAAGGAGTAGGGCTCTGGCCCCATATACTGGAAATGGCAGGTTCAAACCCAGCCCCGGCCAAAAACTACAAAAAAAAAAAAAAGATGGAGCCCCTCCACTAGATGAAAAGATCCTAAATCACTGAACAACACCCCGTGGGAAGCTGACCTGGTGAACAGCCGACTGAACCACAGCATGATTAAGAAACTAAATTGCATCAGCCACAGCCATCTGATATTTTGTTTGTCCTGCCAGCAGGGCCTAGCCTTTACAAACTAGGATGTCTGCGCATCCAAAACTCATTCTCCTTTATTTGCTTTTAAAGCTGTGAAGTTTTGCTTTTCACATTTAGAGTTTCAAGCCTTCTGGAATTTATTTTCTATAAATAACTTGAGGAAGAAATCCATTTTTTCCTTCTGACAAGCTAATTGTGTCAACCCTACATATTACATATTTATTAAATAATTCTCTCCTCACTGTCACCTCCATCATACTCCATCGAGTTTCCAGTTTCATGTGTAAGCCTATTTCTAGGCTATTCATCCTGTTATATCATTTACAGGGGGTCTGAAAAATTGAGAAACATTAGAGGAGTATATTTTTAAATAATATTCATTACAGTATTCAAATACTCTTATCAACCTTTATTTTTTATAAACCTTCAGATGCTTTTTTCTGTCTCTAAATGACACGCAATGAATTCAATTATCAATCTGAGAATAGTATCAAAAATGTACTATTTTTTCTGAGTTGTATTTTTTTTTAAACTCTACCATATTTCTTATACTTTTCAAGGAAACATATAATTTATTATAGATAACAGAGGTTAGTCAAATTTAACCTTAAGATTTTTGCTGCAAATAAAGAAGATTTTTGCTGCAATCGGATTATCTTTTACAAGAAAAATGTCTTGCGTGCTTCTTTAATATTAGTGGAATACTTAGCTCAGGAATGGAATAAACCAAATACTTTTTTTTTTTTTTTTAATTTATTTATTTATTGTGGAGAAGGGGTGGGGAAAGAAGGCAGGGGAAGAGGTGCGTGACAGGGTCGGGCCAGTGGCATGGTACCACATTGGCTGTATCTAGGTAGAGGCAGTTTCAGGCCGGGCCTTGCTGAGTCATTGCTACG
>CAUYPK010159690.1:0-35323 GCA_963574355.1 Loris lydekkerianus | reverse complement strand
TCCCATTTCACTTACATGTAAATATGTAGGGCTAATTCCTACAGGTGAAAATTCTAGATCAAAGGGTATAGATTAGATGTTTGTGATTTTGTTTTAATTTGACGGATATTGCCAAATTGCTCTCCATGGAGGTGTTAACCAGTTTTTACTTCCATCTACAAACAGGTAAGGCCTGTTTACCCATACCCTCTTTAACACTATGAAACTTTGTGATGATTACCAATATGGTAAGTTAAAGATGATTTGCATTCCTCATGTGGTGAATGAAGTTAGGCATCTTTTCACATATTTGAGAATTCTTTTCTTTTTTTTAAGAGACAAGAGTCTCATTTTGTCACCCCCGGTAGAGTGATGTGATGTCACAGCTCACAGCAACCTCCTCCAGCTTGGGCATAGGCGATTCTCTTGCCTCAGCTTCCTGAGTAGCTGGGACTACAGGCACCCACCCCAACGCCCAGCTATTTTTGTTGCAGTTTGGCCGGGGCCAGGTTTGAACTCGCCACCCTCTGTATATAGGGCCAGCGCCCTACTCACTGAGCCACAGGCACCACCCAAGAGTGCCGCCTGAGAATTCTTTATATTTCTTTATATGTGAAATGTCTGTAGAAATATTTTGCACATTTTATTGAGTTGTTAGTACTATTTATTGGAGACTTTTATATGTCAAAATTAGCCCTTTCTCAGGGGTGGCACCTGTGGCTCACAGGGGTAGGATGCTGGCCCCATATGCTGGAGGTGATGGGTTCAAACCCAGCCCTGGCCAAAAACTGCAAAAAAAAAAAAAAAAAATTAGCCCTTTCTCTGCAATATGAATTACAAATAGTGTCCCTAGTTCATTATCTATCCTACAACTTTTGTTTATGATATTTTGATATGCATAAAGTTTTTCTTCTGTTTTTTGAAAGAAAATCTTGCTCTGTTACCCTCGCTGGAGTACAGTGGCTCAATCATAGCTCACTGCAACCTGGAACTCCTAGACTCAAGCAATCCTCCCACCTTGGCATCCCAAGTAGCTAGAACTATAGGTGAATGTCATCAAGCCTGGCTAACTTTTTAATTTTTATATTTATAGAAACAGCAGTCTCCCTGTTACCTAGGCTGGTCTCCAACTCAAGACCTCAAGAGATTCTCCTGTCTTGGCCTCTCAAAATGCTGGGATTACAGGCAGAAGTCACTGTGTCCACCCAACATTTTAAATATATGTATATTTAAATGAATGAGCATTTATTTTTATGGCTTCTGCAGGGTATTTTTGTTTTTTAATTTTTTTTATTTTGTATGGCTTCTGAGTTTTATTATCATAGTTAGAAATATCTTTCCCACTTCCAAACTTATTTTTAAAAATTCCCCAGGAAGCTAGGTATGGTGGCACACACCTGCAGTCCAAATGGCTACTTGGGACACTGAGATGGGAAGATTGCTTGAGCCTAGGAGTACAAGGCTGCAGTGAGCTGTGATTGCACCACTGCACTCCAGGGACAGAGGGAAAGCTCTCCTCTTAAGCAAACAAAAAAACCCAAACAAACAAAGCACCAAAAAGCTTGAAAAAAAATTTTTTTTTGGCACCCTCACCTCTTGGTAGAGTGTGGTGGCATAATAGCTCACAGGAACCTCAATCTCTTGGGCTCAAGTGATCCTCTTGACTTGCTGAGAGTATAGGTGCCTACCACAATGCCCAGCTATTTTTAGAGATGGGGTCTCACTCCTGCTTAGGCTGGTTTCAAACTTCTGAATTCAAGCAATCCACCCACCTCAGCCCCCAAAGAATGTTAGGATTATAGGCATGAACTATCACATCTGGCCTTGAAAAATTGGGCGGTACATTACTTCCATGGTATTCAAGTATTCTTCCCCAAAATGCATGTCCTCAGTCTAATCATGTGAAAATACTGCACAAATTCAAATTAAGAAACATTCTGGGTTCCACACCTGTGGCTTGAGTGACTAAGGCACCAGCGACATACACCTGCGCTGGCGGGTTCAAATCCAGCCCTGGCCCAAACAACAATGAGGCTGCAATCAAAAAATAGCCGGGCATTGTGGCAGGCGCCTGTAGTCTCAGCTACTTGGGAGGCGGAGTCAGGAGAATCGCTTGAGCCCAGGAGTTGGAGGTTGCTGTGAGCTGTGAGGCCATAGCACTCTACCCAGGGCGACGGCTTGCGGCTCTGTTTCAAAAAAAAAAAAAAGAAAAAGAAAAGAAAGGAAACATTCTGCAAAATAATTTACTAGTACTCTTCAAATGTTTCAAGATCACAAAAAGAAAAAAAAAATGCCAGGCATGGTGGCTCACGCCTGTAATTTTAACACTCTGGGAGGCCTCGGTGGGTGGATTGCTTGAGTTATGGAGTTGGAGACCAGCCTGAGCAAGAGGGAGACCCATCTGTACTAAAAATAGAAAACCTAGCCAGGCCTTGTGGTAGGTACCTATAGTCCCCGCTACTCAGAGGGCTGAAGCAAAAGCTTCGCTTGCACCTAAGAGTTTGAGGTTGCTGTGCGCTATGATGCCATGGCACTATAATCAGGCCACAAAGTGAGACCCTTCCAAAAAAAAAAAATTGGCTCGGCACCCATAGCTCAGTGAGTAGAGCACCAGCCAGATACACCAAGGCTGGCAAGTTCAAGCCCAGCCTGGACCTGCTAAAGAACAATGACAATTGCCACCAAAAAACATCCAGGCGTTGTGGTGGGCACCTGTAGTCCAGGCTACTCAGGAGGCTGAGGCAAGAGAATCGCCTAAGCCCAAGAGTTTGAGGTTGCTGTGAGCTGTGACGGCACAGTACTTTACCGAGAGCGACATAATGAGACTCTGTCTCAAAAAAAAAAAAAAAAAAAAATCTACTATCTTAACCATTTTAAGTGTACAATTCAGTAATGTTAAATATATTCACGTTGTTGTGTAATTTCCAGAACACTTCATCCTGCAAAACTTAAACTATACCCATTAAATAAGTCCCCATTTCCCCTTGCTCCCAGTCTCTGGCAACCACAATTTTATTTTCTGTCTCAAGAGAATATGATGTATATTGGAATCATACAGTATTTGTCTTTTTGTGACTGACTTATTTCACTGAGCATCATGTTGTAGCATGTGTCAGAATTTCCTGAATATTAAAGCTGGATGATAATATTTCATTGTATGTATATGCCACGTTATTTTTGCCCATTCATCCTCTATTGAACACTTGGGTTGCTTCTATTTTTTGGTTATTGTGAACAATGTTGCTATTAATATGATTGTACAAATATCTGTTTGAGTGTCTGCTTTCAATTCTTTTGGGTATATAGACTGAAGTTCCTCACTGATTTTTAAATGATATCCTTATCCATTAAAGTCTATGTATTTAGTCCTATTTCTGGACTTTCTAGTATGTTCCATTGGCCTAGTCAACCATGCAACAGTACTATGCTAAAATAATTTTATTTTATTTTTGAGACAGAACCTCAAGCTGTCACCCTGGGTAGAGTGGATAGAGTGCTGTGGCATCACAGCACACAGCAACCTCCAACTCCTGGGCCTAAGAGATTTTCTTGCCTCATCCTCCCAAGTAGTTGGGACTACAGGTGGCCACCACAACGCCTAGCTATTTTTTTTTTTTTTTTTTTTGGTTATACTTGTCATTGCTGTTTGGCAGGCCCAGGCTGGATTCAAACTCACCAGCTCCGGTGTATGTGGCTAGCGCCTTAGCCACTTGAGCTACAGGTGCCAAGCCAATAATTTTATTTTATAGTACACTTCAGTTTCTCAGAACCCAGGCTTTTCCTTTCCAAAAATTCCAGCATTTTTTGGGTGTAGCCCGGGTGTAAGGCTGGGCACAGTGGCTCATGCCTGTAATCCTAGCACTCTAGGAGGCAGAGGCGGGTGGACTGCCTGAGCTCTGGAGTTTGAAACCAACCTGAGCAAGCACAAAATCCCATCTCTAAAAACAGCTGGGCGTTGTGGTGGGTGCCTGTAGTCCCAGCTACTCAGGAGGCTGAGGCAAGAGAATCACTTCAGCCCAAGAGTTTGAGGTTGTTGTGAGCTATGATGCCACCACACTCTTGGAGGGCACAAAGTGAGACAGTGTCTAAAAAAAAAAAAAAACAAAGTCATTGAGTGTCAAGATTTATTCTGAACCAATCACCATGGCTGAGAAAATAGAATGCTTTTTTGGCCAGGCTTGGACCCCATGGCCAATCCCAAAGCCCAGAGAGGGTTTAGAGGGATTAGAGGGACTGAATGACTGTCAGCCTCTTCTTAACCACATGGACTAAGGCTGAGAGTCTAGTAAAAGAAAATGGAGTTCTACTACCAGAAAAAAGATTGGATGTTGAATAGGCAAAAACAACAGATACCTACCATAATAGGAGAGTCCCAAGATCCAAGTCAACCTAGGGAAAAACTACTGGGCACTTAGCATAGCCTGGCACTATCCTGCTCCTTTCCACTCAGAGATACCTGGCTTATCTCAGTTAATCCTCTCAACAATCTCATGAGATACTGTTGTGAACTGACCTCAACCAATTTGGTCTCTTTGGTCAGTATCAGTAGCACAACCCATCCCATGCTCACTTCCTAGTAAAGTTTGAGGTGTGGTACAATTCTGCTACATATACAGGTTATTTATTACAGAAAAGTAGCAAGGAGGTTCAAAACAGTTATATAGTCTGCTCTTTAAGCTTGTTCTTAGTCTATTCTCCCCCACCCCAACCTTGCAGGAAAGGTTCACCTGAGGCAGATACAGCAATTCCCCAGACACAGACTTGTCACCATCACAGATAGTGTCAGACAATCAGAGGATTCTTCAGGAATCAAGCCTCAGGGATATGGCCAGGGTTCACTCAGGCTGCAGGCCTTGTACGTGAAATAGTGAGGACAGTCCCACGTGTAGAAATGTCACAAATTTCACCAATAGAGAGCCCTTTGCCAAAATCCATTATGCTAATTAACAAGCCACTAATTTTACAATTAGTTGAAAAAAAAATTTTTTTTTTTGAGACAGTCTCACTCTATTGCTCAAGCTAACTCCTGGGCTCCAACAATCCTCCTACTTCAGCTTCCCAAGTAGCTGGGATGACAGGTGACCACCACAACATCCAACTAATTTTTCTATTTTTAGTAGAGATGGGATCTTGCTCATGATAGGGTGGCTTATGTAATCCTAGCACTCTGGGAGGCCAAGGCTGGGAGGATTGCCTGAGATCAGGAGTTCTAGATGAAAATTTCTTTCTCATGCTAATTGGCAAAGCCTCTGGGGTTGTCCAAGACAAGATAGCTGACAGAGCTGAAGGGACCAAGGCAGAGAGGGGATAAGTGATCTGTTGCTTATCACACAGCCAAGAAAGGGAAAAGTACAACTGGAGCCCAATAGGCAAACAAAGGACGCTCGGCCCCTGTGGCTAAAGCAGTTAAGGTGCCAGCCACATATACCTGAGGTGGCGAGTTCAAATTCAGCCCAGGCTCGCCAAACAACAATGACGGCTGCAACCAAAAAATAGCCAGGAGTTGTGGTGGGCGCCTGTGGTCCCAGCTACTTGGGAGGCAGAGGCAGGAGAATCGCTTGAGCCCGGGAGTTGGAGGTTGCTGTGAGCTGTGATGTCACAGCACTCTACTCAGGGTGACAGCTTGAGGCTCTGTCTCCAAAAAAAAAAAAAAAAAAAGTAACAAAGGAAAATAGGAGAGCAGAACAGCTATTTGAGGAGATATCCTCACAGCTCTTGAGAATTGCTGGCTTTTTTGTAAATAAAGTGAAGTTGTTGTTCTCTCATTCACTTCCCCCTTGACTGGCTTGGGTGACAGGCAGACGGACTCTATAGTCTGGCAATAGCAATAGGTGGACGAAAGAATAGTAATTACCAATATTTAAGGGCCAAGCAGAGAAGACAACCTGGTATTATGTCCCCAATAATGGACACACTGGAGGTACTCAGTAAATATTTATTGCATGAATCTGAGAAGAAGCAGCCAGAATAGTGGAAGGTAAACCAGGGGAACCATTATTCCAAAACTAAGGGAGAAAAAAGTTCAAAAGTGGGGGAAGGAGTCAACATACTATATGCTGAAAAGAGGTCAAGTTCAAGTCTGACACGTGAGTCTGGATTTGAGAACAAGGAAGTTGTTGGTGATGAGCAGTTTTTGGTACGGTAGGGGCAGGAATGTGCTGGTAAATGTTTAACAACCAACTCTCCAAAAAAAGGTATGTATTCATGTATATACATAAGTTATAACTTTTACTGATATAAAGTACATGTAGTGCAGAATTTACAAATAATAAAATATACAATGTTTTTTATTATAAATTCCACTCTTATGACTAGGATTTCATAAATGAAGGTGTATCCTAATACAAGTGTATTTCCAATATGAACACTGACTGATATATGTACTATGTATTCTTTTTTGTGTTTATTTTGTTTTGAGACAGAGTCTCAAGCTGTTGCCCTGGGTAGAGTGCTGTGGCATCACAGCTCACAGTAACCTCAAACTCTTGGGCTTAAGCCATTCTCTTGCCTCAGCCTCCCAAGTAGCTGGGACCACAGGCACCTGCCACAACGCCCCACTATTTTGTTGTTGTAGTTGTCATTGTTGTTTGCCCGCTCCAATGTATGTGGCTGGCACCCTAGCTGCTGAGCTACAGGTGCCAACCCTATATAAATATTCTAATAGAAAGGTAGTCTCGTTATGTTCCCCAGGCTAGAGTGTAGTGCTTATTCACAGATATGATCACAGTAGCTGCAGCCTTCAACTCCCAGACTCTTGGGAGCCCTGGAAGCAATACTCCTCACCAACCTTCCCCCATCTTACACCTCTCCTCATCCCCCAACATCCCAAGTAGCTGGGACTACAGGCATGAGCCACCAGGCAGCAGTCCTTGGTTGATATTTATATTGATATTTATGAGTAAGACAAAAATGAAACAATGAAAATATACATTGAGCTTCACTGGTTTTTCAATGACCTGAGGTACTTCTTTGACAAATCTGATAATAGTTTTCAAATTTGGGGAGAATATTTTCTCAATTTTTTTGTGATCTTCACAATGTAATAATTATAGCTCTTAAATTTAAATTTAATCTGCATTAACATTTTTGCCATCATTTTCTTAAGTCTAGACAATCAACAAATTCTGATTTATATCACTTACCTACTTCTGTATTGTAAAAACTCCCAACAATGCCTATTTCAAATCACCAACTTGTCACTAAACAACTTGGAAAGAGATAATAACACAGTTATCCTTCAGTATCCTTAGGGAACCCTTTGGATATCAAAATCCATTGATGCTCAAGCTCCTGACATAAGGCTGGGCATGGTGGCTCACGCCTGTAATCCTAGCACTGTGGGAAGCCAACGAGGGTAAACTGAGTGAGCTCAGAAATTCAAAACCAGCCTGAGCAAGAGTGAGACCCCATCTCTAAAAATAACCGGGCATGTGGTGAGTGCCTGTAGTTCCAGCTACTCAGGAGGCTAAGGCAAGAGGATTGCTTGAGCCCAAGAGTCTGAGGTTGTTGTGAGCTATGACGCCATGCCACGGCACTCTATCGTGGGTGACAAAGTGAGACTCTGTCTCAAAAAAAAAAAAAAATACTGATATAAAATGGCAGGGTATTTGCATATAGCCAATACAATTTTCCCATATACTTTAAATCATCTCTAGATTACTTAAAATACCTAATACAATTTGAATACTATGTAAACAGTTATTATACTGTACTGTCTTAAAGTTTGTATCATTTGGGGCTGCACCTGTGGCTCATAGGGGTAGGGCGCCGGCCCCATATGCTGGAGGTGGTGGGTTCAAACCCAGCCCCAGCCAAAACAACTGCAAAAAAAAAAAAAAAAAGTTTGTATTATTTGGCTCGGTACCTGTAGCTCAGCGGCTAGGGCACCAGCGACATACACTGGAACTGGCAGGTTTGAACCCAGCCCAGGCCTGCCAAACAACTACAACTACAACCAAAAAACAGCTGGGCATTGTGGCGGGCGCCTGTAGTCCCAGCTACTTGGGAGGCTGAGGAAAGAGAATCACTTAAGCTCAACACTTGAAGGTTGCTGTGAACTGTGACCCCACAGCACTGTAACAAGAGTGACATACTGAGACTCTGCCTCAAAACAAAAAAAGTTTATATTACTTTTTGTATTGTTATTTATTTTAATTATATATATATAATTTATTTGATTGTAAGTTTACATAATTTAATTTTAATAATAGCTGTGTTTAACAACTGGCTCACAGAAGTTCCTGAAAAACCTTTCCTGAGTGGGTGGCAACACTGCACAGGGTCCAGATGAAAGGCTGACGGTAATGTGATGTGGTCTTCCTGATCAAGCCACTAGTCATGGCCAGTAAGGCCCACCCTTTTCACCTCCTCCACACTCTACAATCCTACTTTTCTACTCCAGCCACACTCTAGGACCTGACTCAAACTGCTTTTGTAGAAGCAACACTCCTCCTTCCACTTCAGGTAAATTAATCCTTACTACAGAGCATCCATATGTCTCCTTTGTAGCACTTAGCACAATTTGCTATCAAATTACCCTGGGAGTACTGGAAATTGTTTCTTTTAAGAATTTGTGATGGGTTCAGCACTTGTGGCTCAAGCGTCTAAGGTGCCGGCCACATACATCTGAGCTGGCAGGTTCAAATCCAGCCTGGGCCCGCCAAACAACAATGATGGCTGCAACCAAAAAATAGCTGGGCATTGTGCCAGGTACCCGTAGTCCCAGCTACTTGGGAGATGGAAGCAGGAGAATCGCTTGAGCCCAGGAGCTAGAAGTTGCTGTGAGCTGTGATGCCACGACACTCTATCCAGGGTGACAGCTTGAGGCTCTGTGTCAAAAAAAAAAAAGAATCTGAAAAATAGCCAGACGTTGTGGCAGGCGCCTATAGTCCCAGCTACTTGGGAGGCTGGTGCAAGAAAATTGCCTAAGCCCAGGACTTCGAGGTTGCTGTGAGCTGTGATGCCACAGCACTCTACTGAGGGTGACAAAGTGAGACTGTATCTCTTTAAAAAAAAAAAAATCTGTGATGGCCAAACCTGAGTATGGGTCATATTCACATCTCTTCCCTCCGTACCTATTATAGTGTGTTTGCATATAGTTTGCATATAGTTTGCATATAGTAAATGTTCATATAGTAAATGTTCACTGACTGAATGCTAAGGATGAAGGCCTGCCATGAAAGGCAAGAGGAAAATGTTATGTGTGTGAGGCAACAGCTGAAAGGGATCATTAGAAAGCATCTCATTGGTAGCCTGGTATTGTGGCGGGCACCTATAGTCCCAGCTACTTGGGAGGCTGAAGCAAGAGAATCTCTTAAGCCCAAGAGTTGGAAGTTGCTGTGACCTGTGACTCCATGGCACTCTACCCAGGATGACATAGTGAGACTCTGTCTAAAAAAAAAAAAAAAAGAAAAAAAAAAAAAGCATCTCATTGGATGCTTTTTGCCTATTTGGAATGGCCTGGGCTCCACCATCCAGAGCTGTAAACTGTACAGAGACTCTTCCAAATACACAACAAACCTGAAAATATCCATCCTGTAATATGATAGAACTTTACATTCTTATAATTTGTATGTTTGTATAATGTGAGCAGGTGGCCCTTCTAGCCACTGTGATATGGTTTAACAATAGAACATTTACAACACCACCTATGATTGACACAAATTATCATTTTATAGAAAATCCTAGATACAAAGATGATTCTTTGCTTGTTCAAAATTTTAAATAACAAATATAATATAGCAAATAACTAAATTATGGGATTTAGAAATACAGATACTTGATTTATGATGGGGTTACATTCCAATAAACCCATAAGAAGTTGAAAATACTTTAACTACAGCAGCACAGTGGCTCACGCCTGTAATCCCAGCACTTGGGGCTAAGGGGGGTAAGGCGGAGAAGAGAAGAATGCTTGGGGACAGGAGCCCAAGGTCAGCCTGAGCAACACTCAGAGACCAGTCTACAAATCCCAGAAAAATTAGCAGAGTATAGTGGGGAGGTTGAGGTGGGAAGACTACTTGAATCCAGTGGTTCCACGCTGTGATGAGCTGTGAGGGATCCACTGCCCTCCAGTTTGGGTGACAGAACAAGACCCTGTCTTAAAACAAACAAACAAAAAAACAAACAACAACAACAAAAAAAAAAAAACAGAGAAAGGGAAAAGCATTTTTAGCCTGGCCTACCTTAAACGTGCTCAGAACACTTACATTAGCCTACACTGGGGCAAAATCACCTATCACATAAACCTATTTTATAATAAAATGCTTAATATCTCAAATAATTTAGTGAAAAGGATAAAGACAACAGTTGTAATAGTACTTGAAATTATAATTTCTACCGAAAGAATGTTGCTTGTGGATCCTAGTTAAAACTGATTCACCACTGGAGAGGAGAACCATCTGTCTGTACAGTGTTTCCCAGTGGAAAAATATAATGGAAAGAATTCCTATCAAGTAAGGGAATGGCCCAGAATCATGGTAGCTGAACCTGGTCACTGAAACTCCTAAACCTGTAGGTTAACAATGAACACCAAGTCACAAACAGAATAAGATCCACAAAGTGGGAAACAAACGATCGCAAATATCAACTAAATGAACTATGCTAATTTTGTCTCACAGCCCAGATCTTATATAAAACACTTTGTACCTAACCTATAGAACCACAAAAGCCTGATCGTCAGGAAGAATCAGATAAGAGCAACCAGGGTGTTGCAAGTCCTGGTTACGCAGAAACGTATAATCACGTATCATGCGAGCTCTAATCATCATTTTCTAATCTGTTCTCCATTAGGAGAAACAGGTAAGGATTATCCCACCTGACGATGGTAACAACGCCCAAGACACTCCGTACTCCGTGAAAAAGATTCCACTATAACCTACGGTGAGCGAACAACGCGTTAGGCTGAGGAACCCTAACTTAGGAGCCTTCTAATTCTATTGATGTACATTTTGGAAAATCTTCAAAATAATCTTTTTCTTCATTCGGCTGCTAAAAAGGGATAAACAATTCCTCCCAGAATGCTCCGCTCACTTAGCAGCTGAAAACTACTGAGAGCTGCCATTATTTACATGTCTCCGCCCACTCCCTGCCGCTAGACACCACATCTACCGTAATAATCAAAATAGAAGCGATACCTCCTATCTTAACAGTCTGCAAGACTGGAAAACTTTTTTTCTCCAGTAGTTTGGCCAAACTAATTGACCCGTGAAAATTGCATAGGTCTTGATCTTACTATAAATATATTTTATTACAAAATACTAAATAAAACGCTGACAATCCCAGGCTTGGTAGACAATTTTTCCATCGCTAACGTCCTCCACCTCCTAGCAGTTTGAGGGACTGGGACCGAAGTCTTCTTCTGGGAATGGTAAGCAGCCCTTGCTCCTCTAGCCTTTAGCTTTCCATTCTCCATGAGGCGATCAGAAAGGTTTCTTTTTCAGTCCAAAGACAGCGACGAATAATGCCATTTCAGTGACAGTTGGGAGGGCGCTGAGGAAGGCAGATAGTGGGTTCAGGGCCCCTTCCAATGTAAACAACCAGTTCTCCAAACCAGAATCCCCACCCCAAAGTGTAGAGGAAAAGGAATTAGGGGGGTGGGGTGGGGAGGTGGCAGTGTGAAACTTCAAAAGACTACAGATAAGTAGATCTGGTATTTCACATATACAGGAAAGGGCTGGGTAGGGGAATCTTCAGAGGTAGGGGGAACCTTCCTCCCTCATCCCCAATTATTGGGTGCTACCACACCTGCAGAAGGCAAAAATGTACCAGTACGTGCTGCACTCCCAACGCTCGAATATGAAAAAAGATAGGGCCACAGATGCACTACAGTGAGCCCCGATGGCTTGGGAGGGCACCAGAGTCAAGGAAAGTTCTTTGGATGGACAGGTAGTGATAAGCCAGAAAAGGACAGTGGTGAGATGGGGCTGGCATCAGCCATCAGGTTGATCTCTTGATTCCTGGACATGCTGTAAAGGCTAGAGCAGCAGCCCTGCCTTCTTAGTTTTAGGACAACCAGGTGAGAAGAAGCCAGAGCTGAGCCTGCCCAGATAGGACCTCTAGCTAAGCCCATCCCATCTGTAAAGGTGAACTTGGTCCTTTCAGGTGGGGTAAGAGTAGGCTACCAGGCCACACAGGAATGCTGACAGTGACTTGATACTCTCTGCTAGAATTAGCCTCTAGTGCCTTGGTGCTCCTAGTCCACAACTCAAGAGTCAAGAGTCTTCCCTGATCCAAGTGTCTCATTTTCTTTGTCTTGTCTGAGTTCCTATAGTGCTTTGTATCTTTACACACTCTTATAGAATAGTGCTTATCACACTGAATTACAAATATGTGTCTGTGTGTCTGCCTCCTTAAGGTAGAAAACTGTTTTACTCTCATTTTGGGATCTCCAGTGCCTGGTGCCTGGCAGGGTTTAATAGTGTATTAAATCTCTCACAATGCCTAAGATCTTTCAACTGGAGAGACTCTTTGCTGGCTAGGGCAAATGACTATTGTGCCTGGAAGGCCTATTTACCTAGTTGTAGGGAGTCGTGATGGAAATGAAGTCGTGCGGGAAAAGTGGGCAAACAGAAAGGATACAGATGAGGCTCTGGGTGCTGTTGAACATGGAGACTCCTGAGAGGAAACCGGCCAGCTCCACTGCAAAGAGGCCCAGGGTGATAGAGAGCCCTACCACCAGCCTGCAGAGAGGAAGGGGACTGGGTAAGGCCTTTTGGACTTTTTCTCAAACCCCTCCACTCCCACCACCTCTTCGTTCTGACCACCCTGTCCCAAGAGCTCACTGAATATCCTGCTTCTCATACTCCTCGGGGGTGAACCTGAGTGGCAGGCAGGCCAAGATGTTGCTTTCCTGGGAGCAGGGCAAAGAAGAGAAGTGAAAAAAAGGCGGGCTGCAGAGCAGGCCTGGGAGCGGTGGGGAATGGAGGACTCAAGTGGTTAAGAACCTCGAGGAAGGGGCACGGCTGGGCTGGAACCACTCCAAGTGGAGAATGGGGGCGGAAAGAAGGCAGCCGCGGGTCTTACCCGGGACCAGAATAAGGTGATGACGACCACTAGATGCGCCAGGAGCGTCAGGAACCGAGAGGGTACTAGCCCGGAGATCCGGCCCATGGCCCTCGGGGACAAAGGCACCGCCCAGAGGGGAGGCCGTTATCTCTCTCTGAGGTTGGAAGATCACAGACCACCTCTCCTGAAGCCTCCCGGGCAAGCAGACAAAATCTCTAACCAACGCCTCCTTCCGGCTTGTTCAGGCACCGCCCAGTTGCCTTGGGAACTACTTGCTCTGCGTGGCGCCTGGATCCCTAAAAATCTCGCGAGAGCAGTAAATTCTCGCGCCGCCACAGACCTCCTGGAGAGCTCGGGTGGGAGTATCTCTGCCTGTGATACTCTGGGCTGACCCACAGCTAACTTTCCGCGAGCACCCGAGCGGTCTGCACCTGAGACCACGCAGTGTGCAGCCATCCGGCATTGTCCTGTGTACCCACACAGGTCCAGAAAGCGGAAACCCACCTAGCCCGGGGACACCCCCTTCTGCTCCGGTGCCCACGCCGGCAGCTGCGCTGCCTCCACTCCACGCTACTGCCTAGGGTGAACCTCCACGTAAGAGTTGATCACGCGAGGGCGCAGTCACCGCCACGCCCAAGAGACGGACTCTTGCCCCCACCACTTTTCGCATCCCTTTAGCTTCCCACTGCTTTGGGTCAGAGAAACAAGGGAACAGAATGTGGAAAAGTGAGGGTCCCAGATTATCCGGCATTCACATATTTTTACGAACTCCTTGATTGTCTGAGAGCCCAAGGCCTGAACCTTCCTTGAGGAAGACTCTGATTCCTCCCCCCCCTTCCCAGAAACTTTGTTCAGTTTGGTGAGGGATTTGCAGAGTGCACAAAACGGCCAGATTCCTTGAATTAGGACGTGGATGATAGGAAGTGGATGAAAGGCTTGTTTTGGGAGCAGAGTGGAACACTGGGGCTGGAAAGATGGGGAGTGGAGGAAGGGACTAGAACGGTCCTTTGCATCTTTGGGAGGCTTAGAGGTGGCTGGGACGCAGACTCAACTTTCAATTTCATCATTTCTTTGAGGTGCTGGGCCTCCGACATTACCCAGCTACACAACCCAAGTATCTCTTACATAGGTGACATCACTGATCTTTGAGCCTCAATGTGGATCCTTAAAAAGACCTCCTGGCTTGTTTCCCACAAGAACAATCTCTCTCTTCCCCACTACTACAAGTCCAAGAGGCATTCCTCATTCAACAAATATTTATGTATTTATTGGTCATCTCGTAAGTGCCAGACACTGCTGGGCACTAGGTGTACATTGATGAACAAGACAAAAATCCCCCTCCCTTCTTCGAGTTTATATTGTAGTCAGGGAAATCAACAAACATGTCAACAAATAACAAATCTGCAAGGCAATTGGTGCTATAAATAATTTTAAAGGGTAAAACTAGAGTAATATGATATAGGAAAGGCTGTTTGAAAGTGGGTCATTTGTTCTTAAACTTAGTTTTAGAAAATTTGGCTAAAAATGAGAGGGAACGCATTTTTCTCTCCCAGGCCCTGAAAATAATAAACGAGTTTTCTTTACTAAACCAGTGAGTGAAAAAAATTCAGAGCTCAAAGTAGACACTAGACTAGGGCTTTTCCAAATTAATGGAGACTAAAGAGGGGTGACAGATTTGGCATGACAAATTTAAGGTGGGATCCTAGACAGGAAAAATACTTTTTCCTTTTATTACAAAGGAAGACAGTGGAAAAATTGGCAATCAGGGGTCCTCAAACTACGGCCCACCGGCCACATGCGGCAGTGTGATTGTATTTGTTCCCGTTTGGGTTTTTTACTTCAAAATAAGATATGTGCAGTGTGCATAGGAATTTGTTCATAGTTTTTTTTTTATTTTTTATTTTATTATTAAATCATAGCTGTGTACATTAATGCTATATAGTTGTTGTTTTTTTAACTATAGTCCAGCCCTCCAATAGTCTGAGGGACAGTAAACTGGCCCCCTGTTTAAAAAGTTTGAGGACCCCTATCAGGGGCCAGGAAAGATGGCTAACGCCTATAATCCTAGCACTCTGGGACACCAAGGTGGGTGGAGTGCCTGAGCTCAGGTGAACTCAGATGTTCCAGACCAGCCTGAGCAAGAGAGAGACCTCCCGCTCTTAAAAACAAACAAAAAAAATAACCAGACATTGTGGCAGGCGCCTGTAGTCCCAGCTACTTGGGAGGCTGAGGCAGCGTGATCACTTGAGCCCAAGAGTTTGAGGTTGCTGTGAGCTATGATTCTGGTACAGTCTACTAAGGGCGACAAAGTAAGACTCTGTCTCAAACAAACAACAAAAAAACCCCCACATTGTATCAAGGTTAATTTCCTGATTTTTGATAATTATGTAAGAGAATGTGTAAGAGATTCTTGTATAAGAGAATATCTTAGGTATAAAATACACACTGAAGTACTTAGGAGTAAAGGGGCATTTTGTCTGCAACTTACTGTCAAATAGTTTTTTTAAAAATGTATTTGTTTATGTATAGAAAATTAATGAGGCAAGCATGAGGTGAAGGCACAGTGGAATTCTTTGTATTATTTTTGAATCTTTTCTTTCTTTTCTTTTCTTCTTTCTTCCTTTTCTTCCTTTCTTCCTTTCTTCCTTTCTTTTTTGACAGAGGCTCTAGCTGTCGTCCTGGGTAGAGTGTATGGCATCACAGCTCACAGCAACCTCCAACTCCTGGGTTCAAGCGATTCTCTTGCCTCCGCCTCCCAAGTAGCTGGGACTACAGGTGCCTGCCACAACGCCCGGCTATTTTTTGGTTGTAGCCACCATTGTTGTTTGGTGGGAGGGGCTGGATTTGAACATGCCAGCTCAAGTGTTTGTGGCTGGCGCCTTAGCCGCTTGAGCCACAAGCGCCGAGCCTATTTTTGCATCTTTTCTATAAATCAAATGACTTTTATTAAAAAAATTTTAAACAATAAATTTGTAAAGATTTCTTGAGTCTTATATAGTCTTATTACTGAGATATGAAATTTCATTATAAAAAGATAGGAATGATTTGTAGGACTGAGGATCTCTAAATGTTGTTAAAATTACATACTGAGGGCGGCGCCTGTGGCTCAATGGAGAAGGGTTCTGGCCCCATATGCCGGAGAGGGCGTGTTCAAACCCAGCCCCAGCCAAATACTGCAAAAAAACAAAAAACAAAAACAAGAACTACATATTTAAACTATATAATAACCCTTTTGTATAAAACTATCTCTTTTGGTGATGGAATCTTACATTGTCACACTGGCTACAGAGCAATGGTATCATCATAGCCCTGGAGTGAGTGGCTACCTGGGGAAGGACACCTAGTGACTAGTAGAACCTTGTGTGGCCATTGGCTGGCTCTAAAAAACAGTTTTGTGAGCAGGCTAGAAATAGCTTCTCCTCCATAGAGCTGGCTTCTGTGAACCAAGGTTGCAGAAAATGACAAGACACCCAGCTCACTGTTTATTCATAACATGAAATGTGACTACCCAGTTTTTGTAAGCAGAGTGTCCCAGACTTTCAACTATCAGAGACCCAAATCTGAGTCATCTTTGACCCTTGATTTTCCCCATCCACCCACAGCCCCATGTCTAGACCTTGTTTGTTTTCTACATAACTCCTGATACCCTCTACTTTGTCCTACCTTCTTGGCTCTACCCTGGTCCAAGCCCTTTCCTATCCCTCTGGATAACTTTATGGCTTCCCCATTAGCCTTTCTGCTTAAGAACTGCTTAAAATCTATACTCCAGGCTGCACCAGAGTCAAATTCTAAAATCTGACCATGTCCCTCCTCATGGCCTGACATGATTTGGCTCTTGGCCACCTGTTCAATCTTTCTGTGCTCTTTTCTCCCTCTTCCATCACTAAACTTCAGAAATTCGGGCTTCTGTACTACTCAACAAATACACTGGGTTCATTCCCATCACCTTTACAGTTGTTCTTTCTTCTACTTGGAATGCCCTCTCCCCAGATTTTCACATGGCTGACTACCTTTATTCTATTCGGGGACCTTGAAAAATCTTGCAAAAACAGGTTCTGGACATTCCTCACTTTTGCCCTGTGACACAGCGTCTTTCATCTGTGAACAGTCAGACTTGATAAACTGTCACTAGGGGAGCTCAGCTCTGAAGGTCTGGGTTTTCTATTGCCAGGAAAAAAAATGCATATAAGTTATAGGCAGAGGGAGAAAAACATGAGTCTTTACATCTTGTCTAGGTCTCAAGAATGTTTGCATGCTTGTAAAGTTCTGTGTTGGGCAACACCAGAAACTCACCTCTCATTGTAAGTTAGCTGTCATTACTAACGCTCATTTTAGGAGTCAAATGACAATGAAGGCTACTTCCTTTTTTTTCTTTTTATTTTGAGACACAGCCTCACTTTGTCATCCCTGGTAGAATGCCATGGTGTAACAGCTCACAGCAACCTCAAACTCTTAGGCTCAAGTGATTCTCTTGCCTCAGCCTCTCAAGTAGCTGAGACTATTTTTTTTTTTTTAGAGACAGGGGTCTTGCTCTAGTTCAGGCTGGTCTCAAATTCATGAATTCAGGCAATCCACCCACATGGGTCTCCCAGAGTCCCACTCTACCGAGGGTGACAAAGTGAGACTCTGTCTCTAAAAAAAAAAAAATCCATACAAACTCTAGGATCGTTTTGTTGATATGTACCAAATAGTTTGTTGGGATTTTGATTGTGACTTCATTGAGATTATATTGGGAAAATCTGACATCTTAGCAATATTGAGTTTTCCAATCCATAAACATGGAATGTCTCTTCATGTATTTATTTAGATCTTCTTTGATTTCTTCATCAGTGATCAGTGTAGTCCTCTGTGTACAGATCCCGTACACATTTTGTTAGATTTATGCCTAAGTGGTTATTTTCTTTTCTTCAGGTTCAAGTGATCCTCTTGATCCAGCTAATTTTTTCCTTTTTTAAATATCTATGTTGCCTAGGCTAATCTCAGTGCTAGGATAACAGGTGTGAGCCTCCCACCTGGCCTGAAGTAACTTTAAGACACAGTACCCAGACTTACCTTTACAAAAAAATTAAAAAATCAGCTGGGTGCAAGCCTTTAGTCCCAGCTACTCAGGAGGATGAGGAGGGAGAATTGGTGGAATCCAGGAGTTGAGGTTACAGTAAGCTATAATGGAGCTGTTGCACTCTAGCCTGGTCTCAAAAACAAAATGAAAAACCCTAGTAATTGTTTTGATTGTACATCCCTATTGAAATAATATACTAAGAATAAAACAAAAATAAAAATAACTACAAAGAGGTGCATCTTACAAGGGTACATGAGAAACTTACTAAATGTAGAATATAAATGTCTTAACACAATAACTAAGAAAATGCCAGGAAGGCTATGTTAACCAGTTTAATGAAAATATTTCAAATTGTATATAAAACCAATGCATGGTGACCCATGATCACATTAATGTACACAGCTGTGATTTAGTAAAAAAAAAAACTATAAAAATAACTTAAATTTTCATTCAAACAAGGTAAGTAGTTAACCCCCCCTCCCCATAGTCTTACTCTATTACCCTAGGCTAGAGTGCTATGGCCAGCCTAGCTCACAGCAACTTCAAACTCCTGAGTTCAAGTGATCCTCTTGCCTCAGCTTCCCAAGTAACTAGGACTACAGACCCCCCACCAAAACACCCAGCTAGTTTTTTTTTATTTTTAGTAGAAAGACATCTAGCTCTTGCTCAGTCTGGTCTGAATTCCTGAGTTCAAGAGATGCTCCTACCTAGGCCACTTTAAATGCTAGGATTACAGGAATGAACCACTGTGCCTGGCCTAGGAATTGGTTTTTAAATGAGGGAGGTTCAGCAACATTCCTTTATTTTCTATTCAAATAACATTGGATGATAACCAAATATTATTCACACTGGTTTCTCAGCTCTGGTGTGTTGAGTAGGGTTTTTTTGTTTGTTTGTTTGTTTTTGACACAGAGTCTCACTCTGTCACCCTAACTAGAGTGCTGTTAGCTCACAGCAACTTTAGCTCACAGCAATGTCAAACTCTTTGGGCTTGAGGAATCCTCTTTCCTTAGCCTCCAGAGTAGCTGGGACTACGGGTGCCTACCACTATACTGGCTAGTTTTACAATTTTTAGTAGAGAAAGGGTCTCACTCTTGCTCAGGCTGGTATTGAACTCCTGAGCTCAAATGATCCTCCTGCCTGGCTTCCCAGAGTGCTAAGATTACAGGCATGAGCCATTGAGCGTGGCCAAAGTTTCTCTTTTTAACTGTTGGATCCTTTCAAAGTTCTGAAAATATCCTCAAATCATCCCCATCTCAGGAGAGACAAGCAAAACCATGAAGTACAGTGGACACCACTGCTTTTATCCTTTGAAATAGCATTCATTAGGCCGGATGTGGTGGCTCAGCTCACAGCAACCTCCAGCTCCTGGGCTTAGGGGATCCTCCTGCCTCAGCCTCCCGAATAGCTGGGACTACAGGCACCCACCACAACGCCAGGCTATTTTTTGTTGCAATTTGGCCAGGGCTGGGTTTGAACCCACCACCCTCTGTATATGGGGCCTGCGCCCTACTAACTGAGCCATAGGCGCTGCCCCTATATGGATTTTTTTTTAAATATATATTTTTATTTTTCTGGAGACAGAGCCTCAAGCTGTCACCCTGGGTAGAATGCCCTGGCATCACAGCTCACAGCAACCTCCAACTCCTGGGTTCAAGGGATTCTCCTGCCTCCACCTCCCAAGTAGCTGGGACTACAGGTGCCCGCCACAAAACCTGGCTATTTTTTGGTTGCAGTCGTCATTGTTATTTGGCCGGCCTGGGCTGGATTGGAACCCACCAGCTCAGGTGTATGTGGCTGGCGCCTTAGCGGCTTGAGCCACAGGCGCCAAGCCAATATATGGATTTCTTTTGAATTTTAAATTTTACCTTTAAAAATTGTGTTAAACACTTACAGAGTCCCAAAGTTGAAATCTATAAAATAAAATATGTTCAGAGAAGTCAGGCCTCCATTTCTATCCCTCTTCCTTCCACTCCAGGTAAACCATTTAATCAGTTTTGGCTTATCCTCTCATTAAAAATAACAACACACACACCCTTACACATGTTTGATAATAGTTTTGTAGCATGTTATAGCTGAAAAGGTTTTTTTTTTTTTTTTCAGAGACAGAGTCTCTCACTTCATTGCCCTCAGTAGAGTGCTGTAACATCACAGCTCACAGCAACCTCCAACTCCTGGGTTTAGGTGATTTCTCAGCCTCCCAAATAGCTACAGGTGCCCGCCACAACGCCCGACTGTTTTTTTGTTGCTGGGGCCAGGTTTGTTGTTCAGGCCAGATGGGAGGCTCACACCTGTTATCCTAGCACTGAGATCAGCCTAGGCAACGGGGCCGCTGTCCTATCCACTGAGCCACAGGCACTGCCCTGAAAATAATTTTTTAAAGAGAGGAAGTCTTGCCTTTTTGCCCACGCTGGTCTGAAACTCGTGAGCTCTAGTGATCCTTCTATCTCAGCATCCCGAGCAAGATGAACTAAATCTTTAATTAGCCGGCAGCGGTGGCTAACGCTCATAATCCTAGCACTCTCGGCGGCCAAGGCGGGTGGATTGCCTGAGCTCACGAGTTAGAGACCACCCTGAGCAAGAATGACACTCCTCCTCTCTTAAAAATAGCTGAGCATTGTGGCGGGCGCTCCGTACTCCCAGTTACTTGGCGAGGCTGAGGCAAGAGAATGGCTTGAGCCCAGGATTTGGAGGTTGCCGTGAGCTATGACGCTATGGCACTATCCAGGGCAAAAAAAAAAAAAAAAACCCAGACAAACACGCAAAAAAACCCCAAACTCTTTAATCCTCAAGACATCTCTGAAAACCAACCTGGGTAGGAATAACCTACATGTTACATAATTTTAAAAGTCTCAGAAAAAGTTAAGCAAATTGCCTAAGTAACAACTAATACATGATGAAGACTGGGATTCTAAACGTTTCTTTGGAGCTAAAGCCCGTTGTCTGGACACTAAATAACACCAACAGAGACTGGCACTATGAAAAAGCACCCAGTGAGCCGGCAAGAAAATAGGATAGTAAGTGAAGAAAATATCTTAAGAAGGAAGGAGTAGGGCGCTGGCTGTGGCTCAGTGAGTAGGGTGCTGGCCCCATATACCGAGGGTGGCGGTTTCAAACCCAGCCCCGACCAAACTGCAACAACAACAACAACAACAACAACAAAAAAATAGCCGGGCGTGGTGGCAGGCCCCTGTAGTCCCAGCTGCTCGGGAGGCTGAGGCAAGAGAATCGCGTAAGCCCAAGAGTCCAAGAGTTAGAGGTTGCTGTGAGCCGTGTGACGTCATGGCACTCTACCCGAGGGCGGTACAGTGAGACTCTGTCTCTACAAAAAAAAAAAAAGAAGGAAAGAGTAATCAATTGTGTTGAATGCTGCTGAAATGCCAAATGTGTTGTCTTTTAAACTTCACCCTCTATGAGGTAGACTCAATAAAGAAGCTGAGGCATAGAGCCATATCTTTATTAACTGTCTGAGGCCACTGAGCCTGTAATGGATCTTGAAAATCTGAGCTCTTAATAAAAAAGTAATCTGAGCTCTTAACCTCCACATTCTTATCTCTTACTAGTCCTCAATAATTTGTTGTTGTTGTTATTTGAGACAGAGTCTCAATTTGTTGCCCAGGATAGAGTGCAGTGGTGTCAGCCTAACTCACAGCAACTTCCAACTTCTGGGTTTAAGAGATCCTCCTGCCTCAGCCTTCTGAGTAGCTGGGACTACAATGTCCGGCTAATTTTTATTTCTTTCTTTTCTTTTTTTCTTTCTTTTCTCTTTTCTTTTTCTTTCTTTCTTTCTTTTTTTTTTTTGTGTGTGTAGTGTCTCATTCTTGCTCAGGCTGGTCTCCAACTCCTGAGCGCAAGCAATCCACTGGCCTAGGCCTCCCAGAGGGCTAGAACTACGGGAGTGAGCCTCTGTGCCCTGGCGATTTGTAAACATTTTACTTATTACTTATTTATTGTGTCTTAGATTTGGCTGCCATAACAAATACCATATACTGGGTGGCTTAAACAACACATTTATTTCTCTTATTCTTGAGCTGTGGCCACCTGTAGTCCCAGCTACTGGGGAGGCAAGACGGATACGTGGATGGATCGCCGGAGGACAGGAGTTCCAGTCTGTGGCGCCCAATCATTGCGTCTGTGAATAGCCACTGCACTCCAGCCTGGGCAACACAGTGAGACTTCGTACCTAAAACAAAACAAAGACAACAAACTAGCCTAATTATACAACTAGTAAGTAGCAAAGCCTGGAATCAGCAACCTGATTCCAGAGCACACATGCTTAACAGTAGCATTCCCTTGCCTGAATTTGGAGCCCAGCTAAGTAGTTAAGACTAAATCTCAAAGATGGTGGGCTACTAGTTTTATTAAACTCACCCCACTCGTCAAGAGGTAGGGAGTTGCGCGTGTTGAGAAGGGCAGGAGAATCTTCGGCTCCCAGGTCTTTTTTTTTTTTTTTTTTTTTGAGACAGAGCCTCAAGTTGTCGCCCTGGGTAGAGTGTGCTGGGAGATCACAGCTCACAGCAACCTCCAATTCCTGGGCTCAAGCGATTCTATTGCCTTGGCCTCCCAAGTAGCTGGACTACAGGCACCCGCCACAACAACCGGCTATTTTTTGGTTGTAGTTGTCAATGCTGTTCGGCAGGCCCTGGCTGGATTCGAACTTACCAGCTCTGGTGTTTGTGGCTGGCGCCTTTAGCCGCTTGAGCTACAGGCACCGGGTCTCTCAGGTCTTGATCACAGGACCACGGCTGCATGGCCGCACAATGGTCAAGAGGATATCCGGTCAGCTGTACGGCCGGCCGACCTCGTGGCGCAACGGTAGCGCGTCTGACTCCAGATCAGAAGGTTGCGTGTTCAAATCACGTCGGGGTCACTTCTCTTTTCTAAGACTTAAGTTGTTTTTATTTAATTCCTCTTATTTTCGACTGTGGTCGAACCCAGCGCTCGGGTCAGAGACGCAGCAGTATTTCTCAGGAGCGGGAAAGGCTTTCTGGCTCGAAGTCCTGAGGCTGCTCGGTCGGAGGATCCCAATAATTTCGTAGAGGGCTTTAGCGGCGGATCCGAGTAACCTAATTCTGGGCAGATATCCGGACTCCTGCGGACAAACGCAGCTCCGTACCGCTCAGCCCACAGGGAGGAGGGTCAGGTCGCTGCAAACAGGCGAGGAGGTCGCTCGGTCTCGGCTCTGCAAATCTACAGACGCAGTGCTGGGCAGGCTTCCCGTGAATGCTCTTCCTTCACAACCGAAGCGGCCCCAACAGGCAGGATGTAAGAATTCAAGCCCCAGGGAAGACAGCCAGAAAGCTTTTGTTGTGGACGAGGTGGCCGAGTGGTTAAGGCGATGGACTGCTAATCCATTGTGCTCTGCACGCGTGGGTTCGAATCCCATCCTCGTCGGTACGTGGTGGTTGTAATTTGTTCTCAATTTTATAGTCTCAGGCTGCCCCAGTGCCGATCCGTCGCCATGTCTCTCACAAGCTCTTTCGCTCTTCCAGCATTGTCTTTCATCCTCTCTTTTACTCTATTCAGTATGCTCTCAAATCCTAAAGGGCTCTTGTATAATGGCTCACCTGCCATGCAGCTGACTTGGCCTGGGAAATCCAGTCCCAATACTTTCGCGGGGGGCGCCGTGGCTTAGATGGTTAAAGCGCCTGTCTAGTAAACAGGAGATCCTGGGTTCGAGTCCCAGCGGTGCCTCTGTTCGTTCGCTGCTTTTGCGTATCTTCTGCGAGAAGAGTCACAGGACCTTGCTGCATCCCCATATAATTTCCCACGAATCCATTCTCACAGAATCCTCCAGGTGCCCTCCGGCATCTTGACGTCTTGTGGCTCTTAAGAACACCTCAAATTTGCGCCTCAACCTGCAATCAAGCACCGAAGTCGCATCGTCTGTTTCAGTATCGCAACCTGATCGTCACTTTCCTAAATAGTCCCCTAGTCGGTTTTCTTATTCTACCTTTCTGTCTCCTATCCAAAATGAACTTCTCCTGAAAAGGCTAAACAATAATGTAACTTTACATAGTATTATATCAAGTTGTCTCCATCAGCCGGCCGGTTAGCTCAGTTGGTTAGAGCGTGGTGCTAATAACGCCAAGGTCGCGGGTTCGATCCCCGTACGGGCCAGGAGTGGTATTTTGAAAGTCTAGTAATTCTGCTTCGTTTTTGAGACATTTCTCCAGGGAAATGTAACTAGGGGAAGCTCAGGAAGCAATATTTCCCACCCCGGAGCATTTCTTACCCATTAGAGAAACATGTTGGAGTTCAGTCTAAACTAAGAGTGTCTTGAGAAGGATAACTGTAGAGAAACCAGAGTTTTCTGTGATCGGTTTCTAATTTTTTTTACTATAACATAAACAGCTCCTGAATTTACTATGTGAATTGTAAACAGAGTGCCAGGGGTTGGGTCAAGTTTTTCTTAAAACTATTACACGTGGGACTGATCAGCAGCCTGTGGGAAATGGTCAAGAAGGGAGCTGACAGTTGTTCCCAGTCTTCCTCCAGAGCCAAGATGTCAAATCCACCCAGCCCCTGCCTATCCATCAGGACCTTAGAAGACAACCCCTTCTCTTCCTCTTCTAGATCACCTGGATGTGTTTCTGCTTTAACTGAACCTCTTAGCCCCATGTGAGTGATTATCTGTGTCACATCTCCCTCAGATCCACTGCCTAAGACCAGAACCCCATATCCTTCCCCATCAAGCCTGGGATCCTCACCCCACTCCCAGCAGGGGTCAAAAGATAGATCCTCATTCCATTCTTTTGAATCTCATTAATCACTGCAGACCCACACAGACACAGCCTCAGCCTTAGCAGCAGCAGCACTTTAATTCCACAAAAACTCAGAAAGCCAAAACTGATTAGAACACTCCACAACAGGTGGGCTTCAAAACCAGCAACAATTCTAAGTGAACCCTGAGAGCAGGGAGACACCTCCCACCTCACTCCCTCCACCAAACAATGTGTGCCTCCCAGCTCCACCTGGTTGGAGAAGTGGTACGGTAGAAGCCAGAGGGCAGAAGCAGGAGGGTATCCATCTGCAGGTGTGCATCCTTGCCTGGATGGTGATGGCCAAGGACCACTCAAACTCCCCCAGCCCCTGGCACCTGAGATACGGCCTTTGGAGTCAAGATGGCGACAGTGGGGGCTGGGCCCTCCTCTGCTCCCTTCTCTCGAACATGTATGGGAATCATGTCCTCACCTTCAAGCCAAGACCTAAACCTCTGTGTTCCCAGGGATGGTGCTCTAGCTAAAGAGGAGAGTTGGAAAAAACAGGGTAGCTGCAGATGGCCAACTGAATAGAAGCAGAGCAACACCCCTTCGCACCAGGAGAGCCCTTAGGACTTCCCGATATACACCTGACTAGCGCCCAGCGGATGGGCATCTGCCAGCTAAACGCATCTGGAAGAGCCTCCAACACATACGCCTCCCTCAGCCAGCAATTCCCACCAGTCCTCCTTAAAGAGTCCTTAGGGCCCTACTGGGCCCTGCCCTGGCCAGGCCCGACATCTCCTGCCCATCCTGGTCACTTGCATAGGGTCTCCAACACCTCCAGAGTGCGTCGGATATCCCGGATTTGGCGCGCCAGTCCCTGAACCGGCTGCAGAGCCCGCTCCAGCTCCTCGCAGCGCGCCAGCAGGGTGTACATGCCCTTGATGCTCATGTCCACGGCTTCTCCTAAGGAGTCCACGGCGTCGCGGTAGGTTTGAATGCAGCCCACGCTTAGCGCTGTCAGCTCCTGCACCGCGCCGCCCAACCCGCGAAGTAGACGGTCCACCCGGCCGCCCAGCTCCCGACTCAGCCGCTCCAGATCCCGCAGCACGTCGGGGTCGATGGGCGGAATGACTGGTGTAGATGTGGGTGTGGGTGTGAGTGCAGGCGTTGGGCTGGGCCGCACAGGGGCAGGGGGCAGGGGTGGAGGGACACCACTCAGACGGATCTTGAGTTGCAGGTTGTTGGCGACAAAGTGGGTGAGGTCTCCGTGGCGACTCACTGTGCCCTCGAGCTCCAGGGGGCTGGAGATGGTGGCCCGGCGTCCGCCGCCGGCTCCGGACTCTGCATTCCCTGCGGACCCGGCGCCACCGCACGCCCCGCTCAACCCGTCCAGGCTGCGGCTGTCCTGAAGGCGACTAGAGAACGAGCGGCCACCCCTGCCCGCCTCCGCCGCCTCCTCATCGTTGTCTTCCTCTTCCTGCTGCTGCTCAACATTCATCCCGCCGCTTCCCGGGCTCCCTAGACGGCAGACCCGCTCGGATGCAGGCTTGTTCCTGGGCGGCTCAGGGTCCTTGTGCCGGGAGTACAAGGGAGGGTTGTGCTTTGCACTTGGTGCCCCTCGGCGGCTCCCAGCCCCAGACCACGTCCCTTGCGGCCCAGGCTTGTCCTCCCGAGAGTCCTGTTCCTGCCGGTGGACGACGCTGCAGCTCGAAGTCTTCGGGGACGCCCTGGAGTGGCGGCTTGCGCCCCCAACGTTCTCGGCCTCTTCCTCCCGGGACACCTGGAGGCCTGAGGGAGGCTCAGAGGGCGTTCGGCCTGGTCCGCTGCCGAAGATCGCGGCCTGCTGTTCGGCTGGAGCCAGAAGGTTGACCTCGGGCCGAGGCCGCCCCCGAGACGACTCCATACTGCAGGTAGGGGCCAGAACCCAGGAATTGGTTCGCGGGTGCTCCGGGGGCAGTGGCGGCACCTTTAAGGGGCGTTGGTAGAGATGAGCCGGTTGGTAGCAGGCTGACAATGATAAGGACAGGAAGAACACTTTGATTGGTCCTGGCGACCAGGAAGTCCCGGAAGAAGAGCTGTTACTGAACAGCTGAACACACGTGAGATGCAGCCCGGTAGCTAGAGGAGGTGACAGCTCGGCGTATTGACCCGCCTTTTCAGACCACTGAGGGGGCAGATCTTAAAGTCCTAGGTCCCAAAATACCGGAGTCCCCCTGGGGCAGGGCTCACTCTCCGCCCAATCGTTGTCCCTCCCACAGTTACTGCTTAGCGAACTCACCAAATAGGAACAACATTTGGGGTTCCTAGAAAGGTTCTTGGGATGGAAACAGTATAATCTGCTCGGACCATAGGGGTTGAGCTGCTCCTAGTTGACTAAAAGTAAAATCAGAATTCTGAGCATGAGCGTGAACGGCTGGTTCCTTCTTGCTGAGTTGACAGACCTAGCCGTTGAACTGCCCAGAGTGACTCACTGTGGTCAGTACAGCGGGCCTGTGGACTTACCTGTGTTTTTGCCACTCCGTTCTCTGTGTTTCCTGCCTCCTCCACGTTGAGACTCTCTTCCCTTGGAGGATGGTTTGTGATTTTGTCGTGAGGTACAATATTCAACAAATGAAATGATCACAAATTTTGGTGTGTACTATATAGGAAATAAAGTGTCATGATTGAAAATACTGAGCACTTTTCGTTGCTGATAGTGCTGGCGCAAACATGGTAAACGTTCCTAAAACCCGCCGGAATTTCTGTAAGCAGTGTGGCAAGCACCAGCCGCACAAAGTGGGAGCAAGGACTTTGACAGCTCGGCTTATTGGCGTTATGACAGGAAGCAGAGTGGCTATGGTGGGCAGACTAAGCCGATTTTCTGGAAAAAGGCTAAAACTACAAGGAAGATCATGCTAAGGCTTGAGTATGTGGAGCCCAACTGCAGATCTAAGAGAATGCTAGCTATTAAGAGATGCAAGCATTTTGAACTGGGTAGGAGATAAGAAGAGAAAGGGCCAGTTCTACAGTTCTAAACATCTTTTGTTTTATCATGAAGACAATAAAATCATGAGATTATATTAAAAAAATAACTGAGCAGGCACTAGTTTAGATAAGGGGTCAGAAAATGTCTCTTTGATAAAAAGACTTAAAGACTTTTAATTGAAAAGCAGAAGAAGCCAGACATCTAATAGGCACAGGGAAGGACAACTTACAGTAAGTCTCAGAGACAAAGAAGGCTTGATATGATCAAGAAACTGGAGTGGGAAGTCAGAGACATTGAGGCTAAAACAAAATGATAAGGGGAAGAACTTCAAACCATGGGACTGAAGAAGCAGGCAAGGACCACATCATGCAGGGCCTTGTCATTCCTGTTAGGAATGGAGATTTCTTCTAAGTGCATAGAACCTTCTGGAAAGGTTGCATATTGCCACATGCAGCCAACGCTTTGGGGCTGGAGGAGGTGGCTCACGGCTGGAATCCCAGCGCTCAGGAAGGCAGTCACAGACCGATTGTGTGACCTCAGGAGGTGGAGACCAGCCTGAGCAAGAGTGAGACCTCATCTCTAAAAAATAGCCAGGCATTGTGGCAGGCACCTATAGTCCCAGCTTCTTGGAAGGCTGAGGCAAGAGAATAACTTGAGCCCAAGAGTTTGAGGTTGCTGTGAGCTAAGATGCTACAGCACTCTACCAAGGGTAACAAAATGAGACTCTGTCTCAAACAAAAAACAAACAAACAACAAAAAAAAACAGGCTCGGTGCCTGTGGCTCAAGTGGCTAAAGCGCCAGCCACATACACCTAAGCTGGTGGGTTCGATCCAGCCCAGGGCCCGCCACACAATAATGATGGCCGGGCGTTGGGGTGGACACCTGCGGTCTCAGCTACTTGGTAGGCGGAGGCATGAGAATCGCTTGAGCCCAGGAGTTTGAGGTTGCTGTGAGCTGTGATGTCACGATACTCTACCCAGGGTGACAGCTTGAGGCTCTGTCTCAAAAAATAAATAAAATATAAAATACTACAAATGTATAAATGTTTCAGTCAGCTGGGCTCAGCATTTCCATATCTTTTCCCAGAAGAATGTCAAATAGGACTGTTTTCTCCCCATTCCAGACACAGGGCATGTATTCTCTATAGAATTTGTTGAGTGGGATATGGGCTGGCCTGTAGGGTTTATGTACCATGTAGAATTATGTCACATTTTTGCATTACAGTTGGGGGGTGGCACTTGCTCTGGATAGTTGGAATTTTCTTTTGTGTGTGTGTGTGTGTAAAAAGAATGTTTATGAAGTGGCTCCTACATAAAGTCCCAGCCCTGGGAATCACAAAAGGTCTCCATGGCCTTCACTGTCCTCAAGGTGACTCACTGGCCCCTTTTCTTCTGTACCAGAATCATTAGTTTAAGGCAAGGATAGAAGAAAGTCACAAGGACATAATGAACCAGATCCAAGCAGAGGCAATGTGGCATGGCAGAAGGCTACAATCCTCTCACCTGGGCCTCCCAGAGTGCTAGGATTACAGGCATGAGCCATTGTGCCTGGCCTCAGTTACTCTTCTTATCAAGCTCTATGGGCAGTCCAAGAGCCCTCTAGCCTTCTCTGAACCAACTTAATTCAAAAGCAGCTGTGATCCTTGCTCTCAAACTGGAAGGAATCAGAAAAACAGGCCAAGCCCCATAGATCCATATCTCTTTGAGGCAGTGGAAGAGCAGAGAACAGTTCCTTAATACTCTCTGTTCAAAGGGAACTGTCTCTTGTCCTTGCCTACATCTCGCATTTTGGTGCCTCTTTTGACTCAAGAAGCTCTCCAGCTTCCTTCTGCATCTCAGCTCCTTGAACTTCTCAGCTAGGGCCAACTGGCGTTGCTCAGCTTGACACTATAGCCTCCACACTCCTGTACCAGTAACTGGCCTGCCAACAGTTACTTCTCACTCACATTTTTTTAGGAAGTATGGTCCATGGCCCTCCTCGGCCTGAGCCCACCTTTCATGCTTCAGGGCCAGGTGCAGCTCCTGCTTCTGCTTTCATTCCTGCTGTGCCATTTCTTGCTGCTCCATTCTCTGAAGCAGCTGCTGCAGCTTCTCATGCTGCTCTCCTGAATGGTGTTTCTTCAACTGCTTTTTCACAAGCTCTTTTTCTTTGGCTCAGATGTCATCCAAGAATTGGTCTGTTTTGTCAAACACCTCAGGATTATATTACCCTGACAGATCATCAAAGTGGGGGTCCGGGGCAACCTTTTTACAGGTGGGGACAACCTGCCGTAAAAATGTCTTGGCAGACATTTCCAAAGGCCTGTGCTTATCTGCAACACCTGGACTTTGGACAGGTGGTCTAGAAACCAGTTTCTTAGTGCTGTATGCAGTTACCAACTGTTTGTAGGTCTTAGTGCCCACTTGGTTCTGCAATTCTGACTGCTCCTTCAATGACATGTTCGATGTACCTGATGTCATGGGGCAAACAGGACTACTGAATCACAGCCAGTTTGCACAGAGTCTTCAGACTAGGGCTAAGTCCAAAATTTGTAAGTCAGAATGATTTATATGGTCAAACTCATCTCCCAGGCCTTCCTCAGGAGATGGACTGGTACCGCGAAAGGTTTTGTCACCAACAATACAGCAACACTGGCACCAGCGGGGACATGGTCCCTTTCCCTTCGGTTCAATCTTTTTCCAAGTGAAGGACACGGGTTAAACTTCCAAAGGTCATGGAAGTGCCGGTTCACCCTTGCATTATAGCCACCAAAGATGTAAATCTCCCCATTGTAGCCAAAGGCTGAGTAGCTCCTACCGCCCTCAGGCAGCACTGGGGTGGGTGGACAGTCTAGCTGGGCCTCGGTTCTGGTGTCAAAGACGCAAATGCAGTTGCAATAAATCTCATTGTTAGAATGGAATGGCCCAAAGCAGTCAGCACGGCCCCCAAAGACATACATGTGACTGTCCAGTATTGTGGATGAGTGGAAATCCTTCCAGCGTGCAGGGTTGCCTTTTGTACAGATAAGGGTCCAAGTCATGATGCTGGTATCCAGCTTGTGCATGTCATTGGAAAAGCAGTCCGCCAGCTGTTCCTAGCCCTGGAAAATGTACATGATCTTGCCCAGCACACAAGTTGAATGTTCATCCCAGGCCCCAGGAATTGTTCCTGACATTTGACGAATGGACAATTTGTGAGGACAATTGACATCAAAGGCATATAGCACATTGCAGGCCCCTTTGGTGTCATTCTGCCCACCCCACAGGGAGACTGTATTGTCCATGAGGATGGTTGAGTGTCCATACCACATGTAGGGGACCTCAGGAGCCTGCCCACAAATGGTGGGCCTCCCTGGGGGCAGTTTTGTCCAACCCCAGGACACTGCATTGAAAATGTGCACATCTGGGTAGCACCTGTGGCTCAGTGAGTGGGGCCCCGGTCCCATATGCAAAGGGTGGCGGGTTCAAACCCAGCCCCAGCTAAACTGCAACAACAACAACAACAACAACAACAACAACAAATAGCCGGGCGTTGTGGCGGGCGCCTGTAGTCCCAGCTACTCGGGAGGCTGAGGCAAGAGAATCACTTAAGCCCAGGAGCTGGAGGTTGCTGTGAGCTGTGTGATGCCACGGCCCTCTACCAAAGGGCCATAAAGTGAGACTCTGTCTCTATAAAAAAAGAAAAAAGAAAAAGAAAAAAAGAAAATGTGCACATCTATCTGACCCAGTGTCTCATAGTCTTCACCAGAGCAGTAACTCCCGAAGGAGTATACCCGGTGTCCAACAGCCACTGCAGCATGGTTCACCCTGGGAAGCTGTCCTCCAGATGTACTGTACACCTTAACATCCCCTGGGCCACTGGTTACATAAACATCCCCCCCACCCCATCTCCGGTATGGCCTGTTGCCTCCGCTACCTAGTGATAATGGGTACATGTGAGGGCTCTTTCAGGCAAATCCTCTTGCAATTGGCAATGCCTTTGCTGCCAGGCACTTGCTTGGGTTTGGGTGGATCATCTGCTCCCTGTTCAAAAAGCCCTGAAATAGCTCCAGCAGGAAGCTACTCTCACTTCATTATTTCTGGTCTCAATCCGAAATATCTTGGATCTGGGCTGCCAGGCCGGGTCGGGGCGGGGCGGGGCCGCGGGTCCTCGCGCAGCCTGCAGCGTAGAACCCGTGGCGCACCAACCGACGTCTGGATCGGTCCCCAACCAGATAAACACAGCCAGGCTCGGTTTTTCCGGCGGGCAGCTGTCTGCGCACGTGCAGTCAGACCTAAGTGCCGGAGACCTTTTGGGACTTGTAGTTCGCAGCTTTCCGGAGGGACGTGAGGGTTGAGGAGGGGGCTAGAGCCTAAGGAGAGATTCTTGGGGATGGGAGCTGGTTTTGTAGACGCAAAAAGGAGACCACAGGGAGCTGGATGAGAATGAATGTGTGGCTGATTCCTTCCAATCCTTTTATCCTCCTACCTCCTTGTTCTTTCAGCCCCTGAAGAATGGCCGCAGTAGTTCTAAGGGGAGACACCATAGGCCCTGAGCGTATGTTCCCCAATCAGACGGAGGAACTGGCACCACATCAGGGACCTTCAGAAGGCACTGGGGATTGGAACAGTGAGGAGCCTGAAGAAGAGCAGGAGGAAACGGGAGCTGGCCCAGCTGGCTACTCCTGCCAGCCCTTCAACCAAGATCCTGAACAAGAAGAGGTGGAGCTGGCACCAGGAAGGGATGGAGAAAATGTAGTCGCTGATATCCAGGATCAGTTCCAGGTATGGTGGAGGAGGGTGTTCCTGAGTAGGTGAAGCTGGGATCTCTTTTTTGTTTTTTTGAGACAGAATCTCACTATGTTGCCCTCAGTAGAGTGCCATGGCATTACAGCTCACAGCAACCTCCAACTCTTGGGCTTAAGCAATTGATTCTCTTGCCTCACCTCCCAAGTAGCTGGGACTACAGGCGCCCACCACAACACACGGCAATTTTTTGACTGTAGTTATCATTGTTGTTTAGCTGGCCCCGGGGCTGGGTTTGAACTCGCCATGGTGTATGTGGCTGATGCCTTAACCACTGTGCTGCGGGTACCAAGCTGATAGCTGGAATTTTCATCAATGAGGAGATGATGCCTTTAAAAAAAGTCTCTGGCCAAAATGTGGAAACAGCCTAAATGCCCACCAACCCAGGAATGGATTAACAAACTGTGGTATATATATACCATGGAATACTACTCAGCCACTAAAAGAAATGGAGACTGTACATCTGTTGTATTAACCTGTATGGAAGTGGAACACATTAGTCTTAGTATAGCATCACAAGAATGGAAAAGCAAAAATCCTGTCTATTCAATTCTTATTTGAGAACAATTAATGGCCTAGTATATGGTGGGGCTGGGGGATGGGGAGACCAGAGAGAGGGAAGGAGGCAGGGTGGGGGATCACGGTGTGTGGTACACCTTTTGGGGGTGGGATACAATTATAAGAGGGTCTTTATCTAACAAATGCAATCAATGCAATCTGGTTCTTTGAAACCTCAATGAATCGTCACACACACACCCCAAAAGTCTCTGAGGGCTGAAACACAGATCACTGATACTTACCATGCCTCAAAGTAGGCAGGAGAGCAATATTCTACAGATATGAAAGAACAAGTACAAAGGCATTGCTTGGAAATACATTTGGTATGTTCCAGGAAAAGGAAGGAGGCCAGTGCTTTAATGATGGAAGTGGAAAAGCAGTCAGAGATGAGCTTGGACTCATCCCTGAAAAGAAGCAGAAGGAGCCAGACACCTTCTAGGCATATAATAAAAAAGGGCGGATCATGTAATCCTAGCACTCTGGGAGGCCAAGGCAGGTGGATTACTTGAGCTCAGGAGTTCCAGATCAGCCTGAGCAAGAGTAAGACCCCTCTCATCTCTATAAAAATGAAAAACTGGGCGGTGCCTGTGGTTCAGTGAGTAGGGTGCTGGCCCCATATACTGAGGGTGGCAGTTCAAACCTGGTCCTGGCCAAACTATAACAAAAAAATAGCCAGACATTGTGGCGGGCACAAGTAGTCCCTAATCACCTAACCCCAAGAGCTGGAGGTTGCTGTGAGCTGTGACCGTCACAGCACTCTACCGAGGGCAACAAAGTAAGACTCTGTCTCTAAAACTAAATAAATAAATAAATAAATAAATAATAAAGGAAAAACTGAGGCAAGAGGATCACTTGAGCCCAAGAGTTTGAGGTTGCTATGAGCTACTGTTACAGAGTGCAAGATTAAAAGACCACCAAGGACACCAATTAATTGATGCTAATTTAGGAGTCTTTATTAGGTTGGCCAACCGACTGCCCCTCTACTTGGATACAGAGGGAACAGTACTGGCCGTGTAGAGGGAAGGGTAAATTCCCTGTAGGGTAAATTATCTATACTATCAGGGGTTACATTCAGTTTGGCAAGAGAGCAAGCAACTGGCTGTTTGTAATCGGTTTGTACAGAAACAGAAGCGGTTTATGGCACTTGCAGTTACACAGCAGTTTACACAAGAGGGAACACAGAACAATTAGACAAGAGAGAAAACAGAACAATTATACAAGGGGGAAAACAGAATGATTTTAAACTGGACACTGGGTCAACCGGTTACAATAGTGCCAGTGAGGCAGCCGGCTTCCTGTTGCTCATTACCTCAGTTTCCCATTTCTAATTTTTAACGCTCCTTACTTCCTTATGGGGGTATAGTGGGGCAAATAAGGGAGGGTTCCTTCACTTCACTATGATGCCATGGAACTCTACTGAGGGTGAAAAAGTGAGTCTGTCTTAAAAAAAATGAAAGGGCAGATCCCTTAGGACAGGGGTTCTCAATTCCACAGAATCGCCTGGGTAGTTATCAGAAAAATGGATATCCCAACTTCACGCCAGACCAATTAAGTCTGAATTTCTTAGGGCAAGGCCTGAAAGTTCTATTTTCTTTTTAAGTCCTCCAGATGGTTGTAATGTGTATGCAGGCTTGAAAACTTCTGAGATAGGACCTTACCAATCATGGCAATGAGTTCAGATTTTATTCTAAGTACAACAGAAAACCAAAGGAGGATCAGGGGAATGATAAGCTCTGACTATAACTGTGCAGAATGGACTCTAGGAGGCAGAAACAGAGGCAGGGAGAATAGTTAGGAGGTTGCTGCCATCACCCAAACCAGAAGGAATATTGGCTTGAACAACTATGCAAGTGAGAGGTTTGGGCATAATGAAGGTGGGGCTGAGACTGCAGTAGGAAGATCTGGGGAGGTGAGGAAGAAAGGGGAAAGAAACTAGGAATGATTCCTAGGTGCTTTTTGTTTGTTTTCTTTTTGTTTTTTTGAGACAGGGTCTTCTTTCACCACCTGGCTACTAGAGTGTAGTAGTGTCATCATAGCTCACTACAACCTTAAACTCCTGGGCTCAAGTGATCCTCCTAATTCTGTCCCCCAAGTAGCTGGGACTAGAGGCACCACTATTACCTGCGAATTTTTCTTTCTTTCTTTTTTTTTTTTTTTTTTAGACAAGAGCCTCAAGCTGTCACCCTGGGTAGGATGCTGTGGCATCGCAGCTCACAGCAACCTCCAACTCCTGGGCTCAAGCGATTCTCCTGCCTCTGCCTCCCAAGTAGCTGGGACTACAGGCGC
>CAUYPK010159688.1:0-66326 GCA_963574355.1 Loris lydekkerianus | reverse complement strand
TATTATGTGTTTAATATATTATTGTTAAAATTATATGCTTTTGTGTGAGTGTTTGTCTGTTTTGGCAGGTCACTGCGTGGTGTGGCTCTCTGACGCTCACAGTTTAAAATTTTGGCTCTTTGTGTTCGCCACCCCTGCTGTGAGCTGTGATGCCATGGCATTCTACCGAGGGTAACAAACTGAGACTCTCCAAAAAATAAATAGCTAGGAAATGGCCTTTGCTTGGAGCCACTGTTACTTGTATCCCAAGTAAGGAAGGCTTGTTCTGCTAAGTGAGAAACTATAAAATAATAAAGCTATAGAGAAAGATGATTGTTTAATGTTTTGAGAGTTTTTCCCACCATTATACAAACTTTTGTAAGTCACACCCAAACTAGAGCCATATTTGTTCCACTGAGGACAGTATGTGTGTGGTCGTAGTTAGGCACACTCAACACATAACCTAGAAAGAGCAGGGAGACCCAGATTGCTGGAGAAGGCATTTGGGACAGGATTTCCTAGTGGTTGGGGTTATTGTCTGGTAGAATGGAAGCCCTGGCCTTATGATCTGGGGCTGATTTCTGTGTGAAAGGAAAATGAACTATGTGAGCACTTGAGGTTGTTCCTAGAGGTTAGTCTGTTCGCAGGCCAATCATGTATGTTGTGCGTGCTCTGAAGCTAAAAGCTGAGGACAGGCAGGTCTCTGAGCCAAAGCCATCAGCTTGCTTCAGAAGTGTGTCAGCGGATTAACTTATTGGCTTTCCCCCTGAGTGGCATTAGCTCTCACCGTGTCTCATGTTCACCATCTGGCTTTCGAGTAAGAAGTCTTCAAGTGATCTCTCTTCAGCAGGCTGCTCAGTGCCAGGGCTTTCCGAGGGCTTTTCAGCTTTCTCCCTCATCAACCTTGAGGCACTCTGTGCTCAAAAAAGAGGTAGTCTGTCTGTTGTGTCCACACATATGCATACTTTCTGCCTCAGAGAGGGCAAACAATAAAACCAGCTCAAAGGTGAATGAATCTTGGTAGTTAGTGACCTAAAGTCTTCTTGTTGTCAAAACTAACAAGTGGATCTATCTTCAGGTTAGGTGCCCCCCCCACCCCCCCCACTGTCCAGGGCCAGAGTCACAAGGAACATAGGTTAGGTTTTGAAATGGTATTGGGTATAGGTATTTGAAATGGTATCTACCACAGTGAAAGCTCTTTCTTCCTGTGAAATGAGTTTGTCCAGATTTTAGTAGAGGGAGGGATTCAGAGGGGCTGAGATACTTTTTCCTTTGTTGGAAAGTGAAGCCTGGGGGTGGAGGTGTTTAAATGAACCACCTCCCTTCCTCCTAGGGAGCTAGCTGCTTTCTCCTCCTAGGCTAATATGCATTGAATGGGGCTAAATGCCTGATGCTTCTGGACAGAGTCCAGCCCCTCAGCAGAGCAGTCACACTGTGGAGATACAGCTGCTGGCATTAAAGGGCTAAGCCCTTTCCAGCTGCTTTCTCTAACGGGAACCAACTGGGAACCGCCTGCAGTCGGCAGCTTAAGGGAACTGTCTTAGCTCGATTTGGAGGAAATGACTAATCTCTGCATCTTCTGAGGACACTGTTCTGGAGGCTGTAGGGAATATAATCCAGTGGGGTGGGAAGTAGTTGGATAATGGTGTTGGAGTGGTAGCCTATTATCTTCCCCAAATTGTGGTCCCAGCATGGTGTGGTCTGTGTTCTGTTTGGTTCCATGAAAAAAGTGGCCTCTCCCCTGGCACTGAGGGAGAGGAGATATTATTCACTCCTATGGGTTGCCTGAGTACTTAAAAGCTGGTATAGTTGGGTGGCACCTGTGGCTCAGTGAGTAGGGTGATGGCCCCAGATACCGATGGTGGCGGGTTCGAACCCAGCCCTGGCCAAACTGCAATAAATAAATAGCCAGGCGTCATGGCGGGTACCTGTAGTCCCAGCTACTCAGGAGGCTGATGCAAGAGAATCGCCTAAGCCCAAGAGCTGGAGGTTGCTGTGAGCTGTGACACACTCTACCAAGGCGACAAAGTAAGATTCTGTCTATAAAAAAAAGTCGGTATAGCAATAGATGTGTGGAGTTGACAGCATATGAGAGCGATGGTATCCATTCCCCTCAGAGGAGGGAGAAAAGACTTGAGATCCTCTAATATGGATGCCACTTTGGTCTTCCATTCCTCTTTTCATTAAAACTTAATTTGGCCGAGAGCGATGGCCCATACCTGTAATGCTAGCACTTTGGGAGGCCAAGGCGGAAGGATTGCTTGAGTTTGGGAGTTTAAGACTAGCCTGAACAAAAGTGAGACCCTCATCTCCACTAAAATTAGAACAATTAGCTGGACATCATGGAGTGCACCTGTAGTCCCAGCTACTCTGAGAGGCTGAGGAAGGAGGATCTCCTGAGCTGAGCCCAGGAGTTGGAGGTTGCAGTGAGCTACAGTGAGGCCACTAAACTCTATCCAGGTTGACAGAGCGAAACTCTTGTTTCAAAGAAACACACCCCTCCTCCAAAAAATTCCATTTAAAGAGCCAAGATTTAAATCGTTTTATTGATTATATGATGTGCTTTTAAAATACATTACTAATATGGCTGGGTGCGGTGGCTCACACCTGCAATCCTAGCACTCTGGGAGGCCCAGGCAGATGGATTGCCTGAGCTCACAGGTTGGAGACCAGCCTGAGCCAGAGCAAGGCCTCATTTCTAAAAATAGCCAGGTGTTGTGGTAAGCTCCTGTAGTCCTTTGTACTTGGGAGGCTGGGGCAAGAGAATTGCTTTAGCCCAAGAATTTGAAGTTGCTGTGAGCTGTGACACCATAGCACTCTACCCAGGGTGACAAAGTGAGACTCTGTCTCAAAAAATAAAATAAAACAATATATATAATTATCTCTGAGACTTGGGACATTTTATAATCAGTGGTGTCTTACAAATATGATGCAGTGTTTTTTCTTTGTTAGCAGCTCATAAAAATGGTGGTGGGTCTCACAAGCAGTGTCTGGGGTGGAAGTGTCAACTGTTCACATGAGATAGGCTGTTGGCTGGACCATATGTGCAGGCCAGGGAACTTGCTATTGCTAGTTTGTGGTGTCAAAGAGGTATTAAAACAGGGAGTCCCTCAGGTCTGGAGGGAAGCTGCAGTATAGGAAAAGCAGAGAACACAAGGCTCAGCCCACACACCTGGCATGAAGGAGCAGACAAGTGATGTGTATGGTAGAGTCAAAATCTGTCTCAGTCATGACCCTCAGGAGCCATTACATGGACTCCTGCATCAGGAGAGGAGGGAGAAAGCCATTGTGAATCAGTGATTATATGACCAAAATTACAGTATATCCTGATGGATGTAACACACGAAGGATCAGAGATGTTAGCATCCCTGGGGGGAATTGGGAATGTTTGTTGCAATCCTTTGTCCAATTTGCTCACCCAATCCATAACATCAGAGGAAGGTCTTTCCTCCCTTGAAGCTAGAATTCTGTGATTAGGGCACCAACCAACCCAAAAAAGGGAAGCCTGTCTCACAGGACAGATAGTAAAGATAAGGAACCTCTTGCCCTGAAATGAAATGTGGGCTAAACAATATATAGTTTTGAGAAGGTTTTCCTGTTTAGGTAGAGACAGGTGTTCAAATAACTATGAAGTAGTGTTAATTCAGTGCCCGGGTAGAGGTGGGTGCAGTGCTGTGAAAGGAACTCAGTGGAGGGAGGGAGATGGAGGCTCAGAGAACCTCAGAGGTCATGACAAAGCTGGAACTCAGGCTGTGGAAGGCAGCTGGTGGGGTGTGGGGGAACAGAAGTATGTTCCCAGGCAGAGGTCCCACCTCCAGTCGGTTGCTCTAGAGCTGGACGGCCTAACTGCTGGTCTGGCCTCCTCTCTGACCATGGGCTGGGACTCGTTCTGTCTGTCCATGGGGATAGAGTGCTAGTTATTGGTTCCCGCCTCTGTCTCTGGTCTCCTCCACCTCCAGCTCTGACGATAGCTGGCCCTTTATCTGCCTTAATCAGAGCTCTGAAACATTGTTTTTCAGTTCCTCCTTTTTTGCTAATTAACTGCAGCCTATTAATTAGTGCCATTAGGCTCCCTACTCCCATGAACCCCATCTACTAACCATGCCTCACCTCCCCAGCTTTTGTTAAACACGTGACTGTGCCTTCATATAGCTACCTCTCCCTGAGAAGTAATTACAGATCTTGGCGGTGCTGACCCCCTGCCCAGATGCCCACAGTGGCCACAGCTTGGCCGATGCTTCATCTTGATTAGCCCTTAACTTCTTCCCTCCCTCCCTTCCCCGTCTTCTTTGACATTGCCAGGGCCTGGCACTTGGCTGTAGGTTAAAATCCCTATTAATAACAAGCATCAAGCTCCTTTTTCCTTGGGCCTGGTTTCTCCACTCCCTGGTGCTGCTCTGGGTCATGGAGACAGTGCTGTGGGGCCAAAGGAACTGAGGCGATCACCTCCCCTGACCTAGTGGAGTCTCCCACCAAAACCCAGATCAGCTTATTCCTGATCACTTGACCTTGTAGATAACAATTTTGGTCTGTACTGCCCCTTTAACACTCAGCCCTGATGTCAGCTCCCTTTTGTTTGTTTATCTTTCATGTAAAATGTCAAATCCTCAAATCCTGGGGACTTTTCACCCCTTTCTCACCCCACTCAGCCTCTTTTTTTTTGGCTGGGGCTGGGTTTGAACCCACTACCTCCCGTATATGGGGCCGGTACCCTACTCCTTTGAGCCACAGGCACCACCTTCTCTCTCTCTCTCTTTTTTTTTTAAGAGACACGAGTCTCACTTTGTCACCCCTGATGGAGTGCCTACAGGCACCTGCCACAACACCCGGCTATTTTTTGTTGCAGTTTGGCTGGGGTCGGGTTTGAACCCGCCAAGCTCAGTATATAGGGCCAGCGCCCTACTCACTAAGCCACAGGCACTCCCCCCTCCCTTTTTTTTTTTTTTAAGACAGTTTCACTTTGTTGCCCTCAGTTGAGTGCCTGGCTTCATAGCTCACAGCCACCTCAAACTCTTGGGCTCAAATGCTTCTCTTGCCTTGGCCTCCCAAGTAGCTGGGACTATTGGCACCCACCACAGTGCCTGGCTGTTTTTAGAGACAAGGTCTCACTCTTGCTCAGGCTGTTCTCCAACTCCTGAGCTCAAGCAGTCCACCTCCTTCAGCCTCCCAGAGTGCTGGGATTATAGGTGTGAGCCACCATGCCCAGCCCCCCACCCATCTTACTCTCATCCCCCGAATCTCCCCCAACCAACTCTCCCAGCTGTGGTTACTTCAGTGTTGTATTTCTCTGTTCTGGGGAGGCCCTTATTTCTGTTCCCTGTATTTTAATTCTTGACTCTTCTCTCCTCTAGGATTCTTCCCTTTCCCCAAACACACATATTCTCCTATTAGCTCAAGCTGAGCCTAGGGCATGGGAAGGAAGTGGTCCCTTATTTATTAACAGCCCAGGCCTCTTTAGAAACTGCAGGGAAAGCAGCTGAGCTCATGGTAGATGTAATGCAGTCTACCTTGATGATGATGGTGGTAAATTAGCCACCAGTGATTGAGATCTGACTATATGTCAGGTGTGGTGCTAGACACACCTCATGTAGTTCATCCAGCACCCTTTTGACTATATTCCATTTTCAGATGAGGAAAGGGAGGCTCAGGATCCTTGACTAACTTGCACAAGTTCACACAGATAGTAATTGTCTGACTTGTATTTAAACCCCTATTCTACATAGGGATGTGTAGTTTTTTCTTTTTATTTATTTAATTTTCTTTTTCTTTTTTTCTTTTTTTTTTTTTTTTTTGAGACAGAGTCTCACTATGTCACCCTTGGTAGAGTGCTGTAGCATCACAGCTCACAGCAACCTCAAACTCATGGACTTAAGTGATTCTCTTGCCTCAGCCTCCCAAGTAGCTGGGACTGCAGGCATCTGCCACAATGCCTGGCTATTTTTTGGTTATAGTTGGCGTTTGGCAGGCCTGGGCTGGATTTGAACCCGCCAGCTCCAGTGTATGTGGCTGGTGCCATAGGCACTGAGCCAGTTTTTTCTTTTTTAAAAAATTTTAATCCATAGAATTCTTTGGGGCAAAATGATTTTCTTTGGAAAGTGAAAGCTTCCAGGTCATTGTGCTACTACTCCTCTTCCTCCTGCAGTCGCAGGAAGCCAAATGTGTCTCCCAGCCTGGCCCCTTCCTGGGCTTTCCCCCCTTGCACAGTGTGGTCCCTGATCCTCTTTACACCTGGAAGTAGCAGGTTAAAGATGAGCAGTGGGGGTGGGAAGCACGGGCTTCCTGCCATCCAATCGGAAAGCCATTGCCTAGGCTCTGAGTGAGGCATCATCTGCTCCTGCTAAGACAATCATCAACATAAAAGGCTAATTGTATTAATCACCAAGGCACCAGTCCTAGTCTCTCTCCCTTTCAGGAGAATTATGAATTGCAATTGCAGATGGCTCCACTGATTGAAGGCAGTGCTCAGCAGGGAGAAGGGTCAGATCAGATTACACACCATTAATTAAAAACTTCCCCGACATCCGGGAGGAAGAGAATACATACCAAGAGCTGGCCTGGTGGGTCTCTGTCCTTCCCATGTCCCCTGCCCTGACACAGACCCAGGGGCTGTGATGATGAAGCCTGCTTCCCCCAGCTGGAACCACTGAGACTCAGCTCCTCAGAGGCCAGCCCTTCTGTCCTCCAAACAGATGGCCTGCTGTCCTATTAAAGGGCTCCAGAGGAGGAGAAGCTATCCTTTGGTTGCTTATTTCCATGTCTAACCTTCCATGCTCTTCAGCTTCAACCTAATTCCTCATTTCTCAAGCTTATTTCCTCTTGCTCTATTCTGACAGAGAACAGCTTTAAAGAACTATTAATGAAAATGGCCTCCCAGCTTTCTCTGCAGGCAACCAGCCTTACCCTTTTGGCCTGTAAGTTCCTGGGACAGATGTTATGGAGCCTGCTCTGGAATAGTGGATGGAGACTCCAGTGTCCGGCTGTGCACTTTCTTCCCAGTTCCTGCTTGGAAGCATAGGCTTCTCAGTTGCTGTCATTTTGGCTTATGGGGAGTTGTAACTCCTGAATTTTCCTCCTTGATCTATCATTGCCTCTTCTCCCTCCCCAGCTGCCCAGTTTCATTCATTCATTCATCAAACTTTTATTGAGCACCCAGCTTGTGCTTGACTCTGGGGACACCAATAATTTGTCAAGGAGCTTACTGTATTAGTTCCACCAGCACCCCGCACCCCCACCCCCTAGTTCCTCTTTCTTTCCTGTGGCTGCAGCTTGTGTAAGCCCCTGTGGAGCTCTATTTTAGAAAATTCTAAGCTCGCAGCTAAGGAGACAGTAAGGGTCCATGCTCCTGAGCTGGATGACCTTTAGCAAGTCAGCCATATCATCTGTATGCACACACACACATGCCCAGCTGTCCCTGCTCATAAAGGGCACAGGCAGCTCTGAGAGATTGAAGATGGATGAGTGGGACACATCTTGGAGAGATGTAAGTAGTATCTCCACTGAAACTACAGAACAGCTGCTAGGGCTGCAAGTACCAGGGACTCAGCTACTGCACTGGTCACAGGCTAGGTCCATTATCCTGCCTTTGAAAGACTTTGGCAGCCTTTCCCCATCCTCAGTCCCTTGGGAGACATCATGAAAAAAGGACCTATCTTTTACATGGATTTGGTTGTTAATATCTCAGGATACAATGGTGATGAGCACCATAGAAATGAGAATTGACTTTTATTGGCTTGTCTCTTCATTCCAGGGTCCCTCCCCAAGGCCCCCACACCCACAAAGCTCCCAGGTCAGCAGACCCAAGAGAAAAGGAGGGAAGGTTCCTGCTAAGTATATCCAGTGAAATGCGAGAAAAAGTGACTCTCCTCCCTCCCTCTCAATCATCTTCCTCTCTGTTCTCTTCCCTCCCATTACCAATAGCAATTGTATTCAAACCTAATAGTTACAGTAACAGCAACAATAATCATCTTTTATTGGGGTTGTTTTTCTAGCATTTTTACTACCAAAAGCATTTTCCAACTTCTTATTTTCACAGCAGTCCTTGGGGGGAGGATTGTGTCCATTTTATAGCTAGGGAATCCGAGATCCAGACAGGACCCCAAGTCATGGGCAGAGTAGATATACAATAGCCTTTAAATCTTTTTTTTTTTTTTTGGTAGAGACAGAGTGTCACTTTACTGCCCTGGGTGGAGTGCCGTGATGTCACAGGACTCACAACAACCTCCAGCTCTTAGGCTTCCGCGATTCTCCTGCCTCAGCCTCCCGAGCAGCTGGGACTACAGGCGCCTGTCACAACGCCCAGCTATTTTTTTGTTGTTGCAGTTTGGCCGGGGCTGGGTTTGAACCTGCCACCCTTGGTATATGGGGCCAGCGCCCTACTCACTGAGCCACAGGCGCCACCCTAGCCTTTAAATCTTAACCAACCAATTTGGAATTCGGTAGGCCTTCGAAGGAACTGAACCTCAAATCTCAGTTTTCTGGGTCATTCTCGGGTTCCCACCATCCTTAGGACTTATTTGACAGCTTTTGGGGGGGGGGGGATCCTGGTAATGATAAGAAGGAAGCAGGAGATGGCTTTCTTTGACCCAGGTTATGAACAGAGGGCATGGTTAGGGTCTTCCCTCTCAGGATTGTTCCTGTGAATGTGGCTGTGGGATGGAAGTCAGGGCAAACGACTGGGGAGAGCTTACCCTGGGAAAGGCCTGTCCGGCTCAGACTCCTCCCTGTACCCTGACCCTCTGCCAGCCTGAGAAAAGGTTCTCTGTGTCAGTTCTCCCCTAAGGTGGGGTTCTCTCCTGAGTATGTGGAGAAGTGAGGAATAAAGATCTTTTAGGAGGTCAGTCTCTGTCTTCAGGAAGCCCCTAGTCTGAGAGGGGAACCATGGTTCCCAAACTATAGCCAAGGGTGGAAGAGTCCCTCTCAAAAGCTCAGAGGCCTTTTCAGGGCCAGATTATTCCAGGAAGCTCCTCCTCCAAGGTTTCCTAAGGTCCCTGGGGTCCTCAGCGCCTGAGCAGAGTAGCTGTCTGGACTCTTAATTTCCTTTTTCCCCAAGACATAAGGCTCTGGAGGCTCAGGACTCCCACTGGGGTCTAGCTGGGCGAGGGAAGTGAAGAGAGATTATCAAGTCCCCTGTCTCTCTCTGCTCTCCGCCTTATTAAGAGATGGGGAAGAGGGGCTAGGCACTGCGCTGATACCTGTAAGTAATCCTAGCACTCTGGGAGGTTGAAGGGGGAGGATCGCTTGAGTCAATCACTTCACAAGCCTGAGTGACAGCAATACCCTGTCTTTACAAAAAATAGAAAAATTGGTTAGGCATTGTGATGGGTGCCTGTAGTCCAAGCTACTTGGAAGGCTGAGGCAGGAGGATTGCTTGAACCTCAGAAGTTTGAGGTTGCTATGAGCTAGGCTGATGTCATGGTACTCTAACCTGGGTAACAGAGTAAGACGCTGTCTCAAAAAAAAAAAAAAAAAAAAAAGAAGGTCTAGATCAGGGGTCCTCAAACTGCGGCCCGTGGGCCACATGAGGTGGTATGATTGTATTTGCACCCATTTTGTTTTTTTACTTCAAAATAAGATATGTGCAGTGTGCATAGGAATTTGTTCATAGTTTGTTTTTTGTTTTTTTTTTTAAACTATAGTCCGGCCCTCCAATGGTCTGAGGGACAGTGGATTTGGCCCCCTGTTTAAAAAGTTTCAGGACGCCTGGTCTAGAGGGAGTGTACTAGACAGATTTGCTCCTGGATTCTTTCTATCTAGAAATGTAATGCCAGGGAGAGGGTTGGCACCCCCTGCCCTACCCTGTTAGAATAAGGTGTCAAGCCTTCCCACCACCTCCTCCCAGGAAAACCTCAAATTAGGTCATAAAAGGCACGTTGCCCACCTCCAGGGCTCCTCTCTGAAACAAGGGTGTGACAAAGGCAACAAAGTCTCTGCCACCTCACACACTCTCCATTTCCGTGTCCCCTGAACTGGATTGGGATTCTTTCTTCTGGGGCTCCACCCCTACCACTCTCTCCACCTCTGCAGTGCCTGTGAGGATGGCCAGTCGCTGGGCCAGGGTCTTGGTGTCAGGGAACAGGATAAAGTTGTAGATCAGTGAAGCCAGGACAGCTCCTGTCAGGGGTCCCACCCAGAAGACCTGAGGAGAAGGAAGTAGATACCCTACCCATGAGCTGTCAGCACCATCGGTGGCTTTGGGGTGCCTGCCTGCTTCCCTAGGGCTGACCCCGTCTCCCAAGTCTTCAACTGTTAACAAGGTGGTAAACATGAGAACCACAAGTCCTGCCTCCTGAGCTCTCGTGGTGAGGGGACCTTGTCTTCCATGGATCTGGGCCCCGTCCCATGCTTCTTTGTTCCACCTCCTCCATTTTAGCCATGAGTCCTGGCTATTGCTGTTTCTATCTCTGCTGGTGTGTCTTTCTCTATCTGTTTATCTTTTTCTTTATCCAAGTTTGAAAATTGATTCAGCTGGAGGAAGTGAATAAGAAAACTTTGACCCCTTAAAGTTTGGGCCAAAGCCTCAGCTCCTGACCTGGCCCATTCTTTTTGCCAGTCCATTGGACACCTGGGACACTGAAGCTGGAAAGAAAGAAGTACAAGCTGGGACACTCAGAAGCTGGCATTCTGAGCTTAGGGAAACCTCCACACTGGGGTGAAAATGGTGGTGGTGATGTGGATTGTCTCCCCAAGTCTTTGTGGACTCACTATTGACAAAACCTAATGTTTACTATCCCTACTGAAGCCCTTTCCCTTCTTTATGGCCACTAGCAGAGGGTCTCACCCAGTGTACTGTGAACTTCCCGATGATGACAGCAGGACCGAAGGAGCGGGCTGGGTTCATTGAGCAGCCAGTGAAGTAGATCTGGAGAGCAAGTGCAGGGTCAGGGTGTGCAAAGGCAGCAGGTGCAGGGGCACGTGAGGAGGCCTATGGTAGGCCTAGGAGGGCTGAGGCCCCTTTTCCCCAGCCTAAAGCCCTGGCCCCAGTGGCCTCTGCAGCATCGTATCCTGGGCCTAGAGTGCAGAGACACCACCTCAACCCCAAGGCACAAGGGGCTCAGGAAGGGACACTTCTGGCCTTCAGGGCCCTGCAGCTTCCCCAGGGAGGGACCCATGTGCGTGATGTCCCCTTTGCCCCTTACCCCAATGAGGTGGCCCAATGCCACAGAGATCCCAATCATGGTAGCTGGGGAACCTGATGTCTGACGGCTGTCGGTGGAAGCAAAGACACATAGCACCAGCTGCAGGGTCAGAATCAGCTCCACTGCCACTGCCTGGCCAATCGAGACTCTGTTCCGGACCTGGGCAGAGAGGGTTATGCTGGAGTAGATGCAGACTGCCCATAGGATGGTGAAACCCCCAGGCTTGGTCTCCTCAGCTGTAAGGATGGGTGACACCTTAACCGCTGCTCATCTCCAGGACTTGAGATCCGTGCAGTGGAGCTCACATCAGCCCTAGACACTTGCTCCCTGCAGAGAGATGGCACTCTTCCCACCCCAAACTGGTTGGTTGGAGCTAGTGGTTTAGGAGGGGAAGGCAGGAGCTCAGGACTGGTGGGAAAGGGAAGGCCTGAGAAGCTGGAGATGCTTGTTTGAGAGGAGGCTAGGGTAGGAGTAGAGGAGGAGTTTGGGGAAATAGGTGGAACATAGGTGGTTAGGGGTCTGGGGTGGGGGAGTGAGGTAGGCCTCAGAGTTCTACGGAAGGAGGAATATGGGGAAAATGGAGGGGCAGAGGACTTGGGGTAGAGCTTGGAGAGGAAAATGAAGCACTTGTAGGCCCCCCTGCCTCTACTCACAGCCCTAGCCCTCCCTTGGCCACATCTACACTTTAAATGCCTGGTCCTTCTCTGACTCCTTCCCCTTTGTGGTGGTTTCTTTCTTCATCTGTTCTTCACACCACAATTCCATTCTATTCTTCCAAGATTAAGGCCATAGTGTGATTCCTTTGGGACCCAGTATCCAGCCAGAGGCTGAGTTATTTCTTCCTCAGGTCTAGCCCCCCACCCTCACCACTTGTGTGGACTCCCTCCTGGCCCTGCCACGTGCCCCTCCTTGCACCTACCACATTAATCCCAATGGTTTCTCGGATGTCTCCTGGCGTGACTCCATAAAGCAGAGCAGCCCCTACAGTGGCCCCAGCCAGCTGGGCAACCACATAGGCCATAGCACGGGGCAGAGAGATGTGGGAGCTCACGAGGAAAGCCAGTGTCACAGCGGGGTTGGCGTGGGCCCCACTGGCCTTCCAGGTGACCTGCACGGCTATGGCTGTGGCCAGGTTGAAGGTGATGGCAATCTGTAGCACAGAGGGAAGTGCCGAGGGCCAGTGCATTGCTGAGCCCACACCAAAGAACACATACAACCCCGTGGCCAGGAACTCGGCAAACAGTGCCCTGATGACAGCTGGCCAAAGCCTGCATGACAACATCCTAGCCCAGGCGTGCCCCTCTGGCTGTATGGCTTCCATGTCCTGTCTTGGCTGTCACTTCCTTTGCTCCAAGGACCTCTCCTCTGTCTTCTTGTCTCTTGTTTCTGGCTGACTCTGGCTTTCACCCTCTGTGGAGGTTTCTCCAGCCTCCACCAGCAGTGCCTCCTCCACCACTCTGCTGCCCCAAGGAGTGTACTGGTCAGACTGGCAGGGAGTGGGCTGGTGGGTTATGTGTGCCTGGGAGGGTAGGAGCTGTGGGTGTGGTGTGAGGGGTTGCTCACATGCCTGCTCCAGCCTGAGCTCACCTGACTGGAGGCGAGGAAGGAATGGAGGAGGCAGTGGGGAGGGCTGTCCCTGGGTGCTGAGCTGGAACCTTCCAGGAGATCTTCTAGGGCTAGCCAGATTTAACTCTGCTCCAGGCAAAGATCTGGCCTGAGGGTTACAGATTAAGGGCAGCATGGGATTTCTGAACATTCATGTCCTAAAGTCTGCTTTGATGGAGCAATATCACTCAGATCCCCAAGTCCAAGGCCTGCTTCAAGACCAAGGGGTTCTGTTCTCCTGGCCCCCTTTGTCTCTGGGCCCTGCCTCTAGATGGGCTGAAACTGCTGTGCCCCTTAAACCTATATGAGATATTAAGTGCTCTCCACTATTCCCACTAAAAACCCCTCTCACGGAATGCAGATATAAACAGAGTTGGCTTTGCTAAGGACTTGGGCCTGTGGGGTGGGAGGAGAGTGGGTTTATTCCACAGATAAACAGTATCAGGTCACACACATGGCAGGGGTACCTCTGCTGTGACCTGCTGTCCACCAGTGGATATTTCTGCTGGCTCTTCACTCATTCCTCCCCACCTCTCTGCCTCCCCTCCCCTGCCCCTCCCTTCTCAGTTCCTCCCTGGGGGGCCAAAAAGATTCCTCTCCTTTCTCATGCAAGGGCAGCTTAACCCTTTCTGTGACTGTGCTGGCCCTAAAATCACCTATGCCCTAGGCCCCCAGCAGCATATCAAGGTATTTTTGGAAACAAAAGTGTTCCTTAAGAAGAATCTGCTAAGCTATTGAAATAAAAATCTCTTCTTAACCACATCTGGGTGCCCTGTTCTCACCCCTGGCCAATCTACCTGCCCACAGATGCCCCCTGTTTGTTCTCAGGATCCTCTAATGCAATCTGTCTCAAAGTAAGGTCCCTTTCTCTACCCCCATCTTGTTTCTTCCAGCTCAGTTGGTGATGCCTGGGGAGCATCCTTGACCCTCTCTCCCTCCTTCCCCTATACAATAAAAGCATCAGTTCCTGCTGATTTTGAATCCTAAATATCTTTTGACTGTGTCCTCTTTTGCCATCCCTGCTGCCCTGCAGCCTTTAACCAGTCTCTCTGTCTGCTCCCTTGCTCTGCTCCAATCAATTCTCCACACTGCAGCCCGAGTACTAAAATGCAAATTTGATCGTGCTGCTCCCCTGCTAAAATCCCTACAAAGCCTCCCATTCCTCTGGAAGCTCTGTGCCTACCTATAGGGACTCTGCTCCTCCTCCCTCCCCTCTCCTCACTGCCTGCCTCATCCTTTACCCTCTGCCCCCCAGATGAACACCCTGCTGTTCTCCCTCAGGAGGATGCTGTCTCTTCTTCCACTCCCCTTGTTTAGGTAATTCCTAACTCCTCCCGAAAGCTCAGCTTGGAGGTCACTTGCTCCATTCCTGGGCCTTTTGTGCTCCCACCACATCTAGGCCTTTTCATATATTATAGTCATCACAGATTGTCCAATGAGGCAACGTAGTGAGCCCCTGGGGGGCGGGAACCAAATTTTGTTCATCCCTACATACAGTGTCTTGAACAAAGGTTGCCATAGTAAGTTCACAATAAACGTTGTTGAATGAGTGAATGAATGAATAAAAACTTCTTGACCCCCTGGGACAGATGGCCTCTGTGTTGGCTTCATTTCAGCCTTATATCTATCTCCACCTGGGACTGAGCCCTCTCCACCCCATCCCCCATGCCTCTCTTCACCCCCAGGCCCCCTCATTCTCTTCCATGCCTCTTTGCTCCCCATCTGCGCTGCTGATCACTGCTGGAGAAACTCGCCCAGCCATGCAGACTGCTGCTATGACAAGCCCATGGTCTGGCCTCAGCAGGGGTGGCAGCTCTGTTCAGCAATCTTTCCACAGCGTTCCCTATTCACTCTGGCTTTCTCTTAGCAGATGACTGCCCCATGCCTCCCATCCCACTTACAAAGCCAAGCTACTAGGCAAGACTTGTCCCACCCTTCCTCCCCAGCCATGGCCTCCCCAGCAGCTGTCACATACCCCCACCAGTGCCCTATGGCCTTGAAAAAGAGGCAGCCCTTCCCTTGTGTGCAAATTGGGGAACAGGAGATCCCCCTTGTACTCTTGGCTCCCTCTGAGCAGCATGGGCCCTCTTTTGACAATCCCAGTCTCAGCTGTGGCTTTCACATCTCCCTTTGTCCTGGCTTCTTCCCTTCCAAGGTGCTTGGGTAATCTCAGAGCAGTGGAAAATCAAGCTTCCAGTCATCCACTTACTGCACTAAAGTCCCCTGCCACTTAACTGAAACTGCTCTGGAAAAGGCCACCATGCCCTCCTTTCTAGCTCTCCTCTCCCTTGGCCTGCTGAAGCACCTGCACTGCCAGCCATTTCCTTCCTGAAGCCTTTTTTTACGCCTACCTATGTGGCATGGCCAACTCCTGGCTCTCCTCCCACCTCTCTGAGGGTGTCTTGTTAGCCTCTATCGATGGCTACTCTGCTGACCTTTAAACACAAGCCTTGTCTGTTCCTGGCCCACTGCTCTTCTCCCTCCTGGTGACACTGGCTGGGCAGCCCTGTTGACATCTGTGGCTTGTGTCCCCTCCACAAACTGTTGACTCACACCACTGCCTCCAGCCCAGACTTCTCTCTTGAACTCCAGACCACATGATCTCCCCACTGAGCCCTCCAGTCTGGGCCTCCTTATCCCTCTCCCATTGAGTGGCTCCAGGTCAGAGCCCCAGAATCATCCAGATACCTTTCCTTCCCTCAGCCCACACTAAAGAGGTGACCAGGTTCCTGGTAGTTCTTCCTCACATCTGACACCTCTTCTTATTCTCATTTGCCATGGGCCCCGTTCAGCCTTTATTGTCTCTCCTTGGATTATTCCATTAACCTTACTGGGCTCTCCAACTTCACTACATCTGTCCCCTTCCTCACCACTCTCTTCTCCACTGCCATTCCTTCCAAAAATGTAAAGCTGATTACATTACACATTTGCTCAAAAGCCTTCAATGGCTCCCCATTGCCTCAGGATACACATAGACATGGATATTCAGGCTTCCTCCCACTGCTCACCCTGCACCCTCTACCCCAGCCAGGTCAAACATTTTATACTTCCCCAATTGAGCTTCTGAGCCTTCTGTGTGCTGATTTTGGAATGCCTTTCCTCCTTGTCCCTCTCTCAAGACTTTGCACAAGTGCAGTTTGTCTAGGACGCTTGCCCCAACCAGCAGAGAAGTAGGGCTTGGATGAGGCCAGGGCTGGTTGTGGCTTCTGCCTCCTCACTGCCTCCACTGCTCCAGAGCAGACTTTCCTCTCTGTCTTACATAGGGAGTCATTCAATAAATGCTCAAGGGAGGATGGACTGTGGGTACCATTCCTCCCTAGCATGGTGGGCTCCCTACCTTGGGGCTTCTCAGTACCTCAAGGGCACCACTCTTTCCCTCCCTTCAGATATGGACAGTAGAGGGCTTAATGGGCAGACAACCGCACCTGCATCTGACCTCATCCCAGTTTCTGCCCTTGTAAAACACACCAAATGGCAGCAATATTTATCTGTTGAGAGCTTTTGATAAGAAACCAAGAACATGTTGAACATTTCCATGTACACTGCACCCCTAACCAGCTGCTTAACTTCTGTGACCTCCGTATCCCCATTTATAAAATGGGGGTGATAATCCCCACCCCACTCTGTGTTGTTAGGAGTAAATGTCCTGACACCCAGCAGAGTGCTTCAGAAAATGCTGGTTATTAGGATTGCAACTCCCTTCCCTCTCCAGTGAGACAACTGTGGGAGCAGGTGGTAGCCCCTGCTCTGGCCCAGGAACCTGAGAGCATTAAGTGCAGTGGCAGCCTTTGTCCCCAGTTGGCTTACAGCAGAACCTCCTTGAGCCCTGCCTGGCCTGGGACAAGGTCCTTCACCCCCTGCGGCGAGGCGGGCACTGTGCAGGTAGTGCCCCAGCCAGCACCTTCCTGGCCCCAGGCAGTCCAGGGCTCTAATGCCAAGCTTTGAGCTCACTCATGCTCAGAGACCTTCTGCCAAGCCCCACACCTGGCTGCTTAGACTGCCTGCCAGTGTGAGGTCTGACAGAGGTCCTCTCAGGGCTCAGGGAAGACTGAGGGAGGAAGAGGGAGGGGAAGGAGGGAGGTACTGGGAAAGAAGAGAAGGAAGAATGAAAACTTGACAAAAGGAAGTGCTTGAAGGTGGCTTCTGGAGCCTCCTCTTATCAGTCACCACAAAACCTGGAAAAGTCTGGAGGTCTGATATCCTCATCCATTGGTGACAGCAGTGGAGAAAGCTGAGGCTGAGAGGAGCTCAGAGATCTGATACCCCCAGCAATCCCTCCTCCTGTCCACCCATCTAGACAGACCTCTGCCCCCAGTCCTCCTCCTCTCCATCACAACACCACATCCACTGTCTACCTGAAAACTGTGACGCCCCTGGGGAGGTGAAGGGGAGAGAAGCCTCCTACAGGAGAACCACGCCTCTTCCTGTGTCAGTCTTCAGGTGGGGCAGAGGGCCTGAGAGGTGACTGGGCACGTGTGTGCCCCTCTGCGAGCACGTGGGGCCAGCTCCATGGCTAGCCGAGCGCCCCGTGGGAATGAACGGTGGGGGAGAGTTGATGCGGCTCCACACACCCAGCAAACACAGCCCTTGGGTATACCTGAAGGTCTGTGTGGCTCCGAGCCCGAGAAGTGTGGGGTTCGTGTGTGCGTGCTCGCGGGGGACCCGGCTTTGTGAGCCCGCAAACCGGCGGCTCCTGGAAGATCTATGCAAGGAGCGCAGCGCCCCCTGCTGGCCAGACGGGCCCGATCCCTGCGACTCTTCAGCCCGAAGCCCTGGAGCCGGTCGGATGTCCCCCTGCGGGAAGGTCAAGGCCCGTAATCTCCTCTGACCGGGTGCTCCCCACCCCGAGGGCCTGTCTCCCAATGGTCCGCCGTTCACGCTGGCATGCTTCCTGTTGCTGGGCTGGAGGGAGAGGCCAGCCTCCCAGTCGTGGCTGTGCCTGAACCTGAGACTTATAGAGACGAAGAGGGGTAGGGCGCCCCTCTCTTCTGCACCCACGCCCAAATAGTGCGGTGGAGGTGGGCTTGGGGTAGGCTGCTTCCTGGTGGCCGCAGGAGACCCAAGCCTGAGAGACTCGCGGTGTCCTCCATCACCACCCCCGTTCTGGCTACAGCCCAGACCCAGGGCTGGCGGACGAGGAGGCCGAGCGGCTGTGGATTCGGTGGACGAGGTCCCCCCCTGCTGGCCGAAGCTGGCGCGTGCACCCGGTGGCCGCGGCTAGGCTGGCCAGAGGAGGTGGGAAGGTGCATGTGGCGCCGACCGTGAAGGCTCCGTGAAGGCTGGGGCCGAGGGTCACACACACGCTCTGCCACGTGGTGTTCACTGCAGCCCCTGGCACTGACCCTCACCAGCCAGGGTCTACAGCTCCTTCTGTCCCTTCTCAAGCCATCTTCTGGCTTGTGCCCCCCTCCTCTTCAGAGGCAAAACAAGACCAAGGGCAGAGGGTTTCCGAAGCCAGAGCAGCCGGCTTTCCGTGCACTCAGGCAGGCAGAGGCGGGTGGCTGAGGTCGCGGGGAGGCGCGCGTGTGCACCGGTTTCTTTTCGCACCCCTTTACTGAGTGTACCAGCAGCTTATTTCTGCTCATTGTTCTCATTCTCTCCGCACAGCCACCCATGAAGTAGGTGAAAGCATCCCTGTTTTAGATGAGGTAATTAAAGCTCAGAGAGCTTATGTTGCTCAAAGTAGCGCAGCAAGATTTGACCAAGGGTTGTCCAGGCTGGGTGTGACTCCCACCACCTTCCCAGAAAGCCCACCAGACCCAGGCCTCTCCCCTCATCCAGTCCCTACAACTGCCCTGGGAGGAAAGCATTTTTTATCCTCATTTTACAGATCCAGAGATGGAGGCCCAGACAGTTTAAGGGGCTTTCCTAAGGAGTGTCAGTGACAGCAAGAGCAGAGCTCCAGAGAGAAGGACAGTTGGGACACTGATGGGCAGAGGGAGGAGAGGAGGCCAGGAAAAGGTCTGGGCCTCATGGGGCTTCTGTAAGGGGACAAAGGGTGGGCTGCTCCAGCTGAGTGCAGGCTCTCAGCATGTCACCTTTTTGAAAAATCAAGGTGCGGAGAAAGGAGCAAGGGCTGTGCCTCCTCTTGTGACAGAACCTGGCTGGTCACCCCTTGGCATCTCAAGGGGCTGTGGTTGGTTCCCTCCTCCTCCACCCTGCCTAGGACACCCTGGCACTACCCTCCTCAAGTGCCAGCCAGTCCTCCTCAAGTGGCAGGGACTTGACATAGCTGAGGCCTCCAGCTCTGTTTACTTCTGTATCTGTTCTTCTCTTTCCCTGCCCAGCCCCCAGCTCTGATTCTCTAGGCCTCCCCTGGCCCCAGCGGCCCTTTCTTTCCAACGAAGACTTGTCCTGGGTCCCCTTGTACCCTGCAAAATCACCTTGGAAGATGTGGGAAAACAAGGGGAGGGGTGAAGGGTCAGAGTGTCCCAAGGAGAGAGGCAGAGGGGGAACATGAGTATCAGCAGTTTATTGGAAAGCTCCCACTCCAAACACCAGCAGCCCCACTCCATCCATCCTCTACTGGAAATAAATAAGGTGGCACTCAGTGAGCCAGTCTGTCTTCCTCCTAAGCAGCTCTGAGGGAGGGTCCGCCTCTGCCCACCTAGGGGCTGGAATCCCTATGGCTCTTGAGGAGGGGTTGGGGAGGGTGGGGGAGGCAGATTGCAGACCAGCCCTTTCTGGCCTGTGCCTGGGGCAGCCTGTGAGCCTGGTGCTGCTTTCGCAATCTTTGAGGCCTGACCTCACAGCACTGCAGTCTGCCCTGTTCCAGAGAGATTCCTCCCCACCAGACCCCAGCCCCGGGCCCCCAACTCAAGAGTCCCATCATAGGTTCCTGCTCCCATCTCTAGCTATGCAGCCTGGGGAGCCTGCGCCTCCTCCTCAGCCGATAGGACCAACCATGGGGAAGGAAGCTTTGCTGTCATTTTTTTTTCTTCCCCCCCGCTGTGGTCCAGGGGGTGAGGGGCTGGCCCCTGCCTGACACTGGTCAGCGGGCAGTCAGTTCCATGGTCTTCTTCCGCTCTTCCCGGTGCTCCTCCCAATCCTCTTCAGGCTCATACGTGCCCTTGATGATGGCAACACGCTCACTCAGGCTCAGAGAATTGGGGAAGAGCAAGTAGAAGTAGAGGATGGCAGCCAGGCCAGCCCCCATGATGGGCCCCACCCAGAAGACCTGGTGGAGACAGGGCCAGTAATCAGGGGGCTGAGCCCCAGAGGACAGTCCCTTGGACCCTGAGAGGAGACGGGCATACAGACTTCCAGATCTCTACAGGGAAAGCCTTCCTCCCACCTAGGGGACATATACACTGTTGCCCCACTCCACAGTGACAGAGATAGTACACAGACTGTAGTACACAGACTCTCAAAGGGGGCACACAGATCTCCAAAGGGCCAGGCTCCCTCCAACCACACCCTAAGGAGAACCAAACGAATCTTTGAAGGGGTCATATGGATGCTCAGAGAGATTAACAGGACTCCTCCCGCTACCACAGAGATAGAATCACAGACCCTGAAGAAAGTGACAGTGAGCTCTCAAAGGAAGTGACAGAAAGATTGTCCAGAGGAACAGATGCACAGGAAGATTCCACCAACCCTTTCAACAGGGACAGGTCAATAAAACATCTGAGAGGATAGACACAGACACCCAGAAGGACAGACACAAGATCCTCAGAGAAGATCAGCACAGTTCCCCTCTGTACCTCCATGAAGGTACAGATTCCCTTCCCTGGTGAGGCAGACACTCACACCCCCTGTCCCCAGGAGCTCAGACTATATAAACTCCCTCCTGTTCTTCTGGCCAAATCCCAAATCCCTTTTTCTGTCCAGCCATGGCTCCCTGTTCCACTCCCAAGTTCTGGGCCCACAGTATCCAGAAAGTCCCTTCAGCTCACAACTGTCACTGCTAGGTCTCCAGGCCCTCATGGCCAGGGATCCAAGAGAAGACTCACCCAGTGTGAGGGGCTAAACCGATTCATGACCACTGCGGGGCCAAAAGAGCGGGCTGGGTTCATGGAGCAGCCGGTGAAGTAGATCTGGAAAGAGAGGGCAGTGGTGAGAAGGACAATGTTCCTGTCTACTCCTACAGAACCTGGACTCTTCCATGGTCACACAGCAGTTCATGGGCTCAATCTCAAACTCAAGTCTCCCAATTTCTAGGTTGATGACTTCTCCTTCGAGGATCCCCGCTAGCCAGTTAACCACGGACCCTACCCATGCCCTACTCTTTTCTCTGTCCTGAGCATGGGCTTGAATCCCTAGTCACCCCACCTCTTATTTACTCTTACCTTTCATCAGCCCAGAGAAGGTTTTGGAGGGTCAAGTCTGGGACCCAGTAGGGCCAGAGAGCTGCAGCCCTAAATCTAGGCCTTAAACTTTGCTGGACTCAACTGGTCCGATGGGGCTTCACTCTGGGACTCTATTATTTGCCTGCATGTCTGCCCCCACCCCAGCCCCAGCTGAGTATCAGCACTGCTCACTCCAACAAGGTGGCCCAGTGTGACAGACAGTCCGATGGACAGGGCAGGGGAGCCCACAGGGCTGGTGCGGCGGGAGTCGGTAGAGGAGAAGATGCAGAGTGCCAGCTGGAAGGTCAGAATCAGCTCTACCACCATGGCCCGGCCCTGGGTTGTGTTGTTGTTGAGCTGCAAGGGGAGGGAGGGTTAGGAGCTCTCAGCTTTCTGGCATTATAACCTCGGACCTGGGGAGAGGGGCTTTTGGTTTCCCAGGACACCTAGAGCACCTTGGCACCTGGAAGCCAAGCCCTGTGCATGTTACCTCAGAGAAGCCCTTTGTGGAAGCTTGAAGCTCTGACCTGCGGTCAAGGGCAGAGTATCCTAGACACAGGTGCATCAACGGTTCTGCCCAAGCCCCACCTCCCACAAGCTGGCATTTACCCTTCTCGTGTGGGCAGTTGCCCAGTTTGCCTACTGCACCCCCAACCCGGCCTCCTGCCATGCCTGACCCGATGCTGGTGCCAACCTCAAACCCGTCTCTCCAGTGTGGCTGACTCATGGCTTGACAATGGCCAAGAAAATCCTCCTCTGTGTTTGATTAATGAACCCAGTTTGCATGGTGGGGGGGGGGGGCTAAATCTGGGGCTGCAGGAGAGGGGAGGTGGCAGCAGGCAGGAGCAGGGGGTAGGGAGAGGAGGAACCAATATTCAACAGAGCTCACTATGCACTGGCACATTAAGGGGTTCATATCCATGGTTTCTAAATGTAACCTTGACTCCTGCTGTGGTAGGTATGACCATCTCTATATAATGGCTAAGAGAAATGAAACAGAGCTAGGATCACCCATGCCAGGATGACGACCCACTCTCTTCAAGGGGCCATGAAGCCACTCCACTGGGGAGCAGCAGACTGGGGACACAAGGGACCCAAGAGGAAAGGAGAGCTCAAAAGTGAGACAGGAGCAAAGGCAGGAGTTTGGGGCAATAAGGGAGGGTTAGCGTGTCCCTGGAGAGGAGGCCAGGATGGGCCAGCAAGAGGAAGGGGCAGAGGAGGCAGCTAAAAGCTTGGCAGGGGAGCCACACACAGGCATGGAGATTCATCTTCTTGGCCTTAGGAGGCTCTCACCTTCCTGGCAAAGGCATGGGCTAGTACACTCTGTTGCACCCATTTTTGAGGTGGAACATGGAGGCCTGGTTCTGGGCCCGCCCCAGGGTCCCTTCTCCCACACCCAGGTCGGTGGGCCACTCACCGCATTGACGGCCAGATTGCCCCGGGCATTGAGTGGTGCCAGCCAGTAGAGGATGCCTGCCCCGGCAATGGCACCCACCAGCTGGGCTACCACGTAGAAGACAGCCCGCAGCAACGAGATCTGATTGCCCAGCAAGAGAGCCAGGGTGATGGCTGGGTTGATGTGGCCGCCGCTCACAGGCCCCAGAGACTGGGCAAGGGTGGCTATGGCCAGGCCAAAGGCCAGTGAGATCTGCAGGATGGAGGGCAGCGCCGAAGGCCACTTGAGGGCTGAACCGAGGCCAAAGAAGACGAAGATGAGAGTGGCTAAGAACTCGGCGAACACGGCCTTGAGGAAAGCCACAGAGCACACCTCCTTCTTCATGGTGGCCACCTGGGCCCGGGGACTACGGCCGCGGCTGGGGGCGCCCGTCGGGGCTGAGGCTGCAGCGGCGGCAGCGATGGGGTTGGGGGCAGAGGGCTGGCTGCGGGGCGCTGCGCACTGTCCCGCACCCACTCCGTGGCTGGCGGCCTGGCGCGGGCCCCGCAGGGGCGCGCTATATAGGGGGCGGGCGCCCCGGAGCGGGGCGAGCGCGGGGGGGCAGTGGGCGGTTCCCGCGCTCGGGGCCCCGCGCAGCGCGCAGAGAGCAAGGCCGGCGGCGGTCACAGGCTCGCAACTCCCCGCGGCCCCGCGCGCCTCCGCCCCGGCGCCCGCCCCCCTGCCGGGGCAGCGACCCACCCGTCCGGGCCACGTAACCCAGGCGGCGGTGTAGACGGGACCCGCGGCCGCGGATCGGCGCATGGTGCGCTTCAGGCAGCCGCCGCGCTCTCCTCGGTGCTGTGCGCCCGGGCTCCCGGAAAGACTGGGCTCGGGCTCGGGCCCGGCTCCCCGTGCGACAGACTGCCGAGTGTTTACCTCGTGCGGCCTTTTCCTCCGTCCCTGGTGTTCCCCTTTTCTTCTCTTCGGGCCCTTAGTCCAGCTCCTCCTTTTCCTCCTGCGACTGGAGCATCCTGACCCGACCTCACCCCTGGCCGGGCCCGAGTGATGTTATTACCCGAGGACAGCGCCGCTCAGCTCCCTCTTTGCCGGTGCGGGGGCGGCCGCTGGCCGGGCTGGGCCGTGCGGGCCGTTCCCGTGCCGGGCGGGTCCCGCAGCCCCTGTGCTTGGAGCGGGGGCGTGTGGGGAGAAGTGCCAGCCTTCCTCGGCACCTCGTCCCCGGCAACACCTGCACTAGGCTGCAGACCCCGGAAGGGCCCTCTCTGGGGAGTAGTCCCGGCCCCTCGGGCATAGCCCTCTTGGGGATCCCCGCAGAAGGTGTAGCTGGGAGTTCCCTTTGTCGAGGGCACCGGAGGGGGTACGACCAGAGGCCCTGACGCTCCGGAAGTCCGACTAGGGGTGCAGGGAGCGGGTTGGAGGGTGCGCCCCTCGCCTGCGTGCCGGGGCTCTCCTCTCTCCCTGCCAGAAGCCCCTCACTTCTGCATCTCCGAACTTCCTTCTCTTCTTTCTCCTCCTCCTCCTCTCAGTCTCCTTAGCCCCCCTACTCTCTTCTTTTGAACCCTTATTCGGTCTTGTTCTCTCCTTTGGCCATTTCTCTCTCTTTTTCTCTGCCAGTCTTTCTCCAAACCCGAAGACATCTCTTTTTCTCTCTCTCCCTTTGTCAGTTTCTTCCCCTCTCTGCCTCTTTCTCAGTCTTTCTCATTTCAGTCTGTCTCTTAAATTCTGTGCCTCTCCCTCCCTCCCTCACACTTTCTTCTTCTCTTTTTTCCATCCTGCCTTTCACTGTCTTAGCCCGTCTCTGTTCATCTCTCTCCCCTCAGTCTCCTCTCTACATTCACCTTCCCTCTGCCTCTTTTGCTTGCTGTGCTGTTCTGTTTTCTGTCCGTCTCTCCTTCATTTTCCAGGTCTGCTTTCTTACATGTGGTCTTTTCAGTCCCCCCAAAGTCAAGTTCTCTACTCCTGGCTTGGTCCACACTTTCTTCCATCCCCACCCTCTCACCTCCTCTTTGCCCCCTTCCCTGGGAGCTTGCAGCCCCTCTCCGACCTGCAGCCTCTGCACCCCTCCCTCTTCCCATGCCCAGGTTCAGCAGGTGGGGAATGAGCTGGAGGGCTCTCCAGGGTTTGGAGGAAGGTCAGGAACCCACCCGCAAGATCCAGGGAGGGGAGCTGCACTAGAGGCCTGTACCCTGTGAGTGCTCCTGAGAAGCACTTAGCATAGTGCCTGGCACAGTTTAAGTCTCAGTAAAGTCTCCTTATGTTGTGACTATTAAGTTTAAAAGCCTCCTAAGGGTATAGCGTGGAGATAAGCTGAAGGGAAGGAGCCTGGCCCAAGGGCTCAGCAGGTGGAAAGAACAGGTGCCTCCTGCTGTCAGCCTGTCAGGCAGGGGCTGAGGGGAGGGGCCTGCAGGAAAGACAAGGACCTGGAGCAGTGGACTCTGGGCTCCTTGGCAGCTAAGAGGCCAAAGAAAACAGGGGCCAAAGAAACCCAGCTATTGTTCCTACTCTGCTCTGGTATTTCCTGCTGTATCAACTCCTCCCCCAGGGCTCTCACCTAAGGCATGACTATCTGTCCTTTTTTCCATGGGTCCCAAGGCTTTGCCCCTAGGGCAGCATGTCAGCCATCTATAGGGTTTTCTTCTGGGCCTGAGGCTCAGACTGGACAATATCCCTGATGACCCCAGAGGCCCTTGTGGGCCAGGCTCCTTCACTGTTAAACTTGTCTCCACTCTGTACCCTTCTACCTTCTTTCTCGTCCTCTCTCCCTAGGCACTGTCTTCATGAACCCACAGGTCTCAAAGTCCAATGTCTTAGAGTGGAAGGACTCGGAAGTGCTCACAGGGGCCTGAATGACCCAGGGAAGCTCCTACCTGAGGATTTGAGCTTAGTGCTTTGCAGCTAACCTCAGACTATGAAGGACAAGAGCCCATTCTTGCCTTTTCATAGATAACTAATCTGAACCTACCTATGAGGAAACCCAGACTAAGAGATTACTTGCCCAAGATGGGAACCATGGGTTGCCACACAGATTGGTCACCTGCTGTAGGCCTGGTAAGGCCAAAGAAGGAAACTCGATTTGTTAAGGTTACACTCAAGGGACAGCTAACTCTGTTTCCTAGGCCTGTACCTGAGTCCCTTTCATTTCTCTAACCCTCAGTGTTACTCTGTCCTCAGGCTGTCACAAGAACCTACTGGAGCTATTGTGTCTTGGAATTGTCTTTGGCAGCTCCAGAGGAATGCTTCCCTGGGACCTATCTGGGATAGGATATGGGTCTCCCCATTTGAGGCAAGGGGGATTAGAATCTCCCAGGGAGAGCCCCATCCCCTCTTCCCCTGGTATAGGGACCTCTGGATTCCTTGGGAGAAGTTGAAGGCTGAGGGCAGAAATGGTAGGGAGGTCAATCTGTCTTCTGGTGCTTTGGACAATAATGACCATTTTGAAGTTGTGGAAGAAACAGCATGTGTTAGCAAATGAGCATTTATTGAGTGCTTGGAATATGCAGAGCACTATGCCAGACAAGATAGATGAGGGACGGAAAATGTCATCCAAGAATTGGAAGGAGCCCTGCCCCCACAGGGTTTACAATCTAGCTGGAAGGCATTGCATATATACAAAATCACAGCTTAAAGATAGAAAACATCAAAGCAACATTTGTAGGTGCAAAGTAGGAATGTGGGAATGGCTGCTCTTGAGACCCAGCTGTCAGCCACCTCCTCCCCTCAGCTCAGAGACTTCTCTTTTTCTTTTCTTTTTCTTTGAGACAGAGTCTCTCTTTGTCACCCATGGTAGAGTACTGTGGCATCACAGCTCACAACAAACTCCAGCTCTTGGGCTTGAGTGATTCTCTTGCCTCAGCCTCCTGAGTAGCTGAGACTACAGGCACTCACCACAATGCCCGGCTATTTTTTTGTTGTAGTTTGGCCAGGGCCAGGTTCGAACCCACCATCCTCGGTATATGGGGGCCGTGCCCTACCCACTGAGCTACAGGCGCCTCCTTCAGAGACTTCTTTATCCCAAGCCTGGAGCTCTGTTCCCCTGCTTCCATGCTGCCCTGCCTCTGTCTAGTTTGGGATGTGTCTGACTTCCATCCTCCTTTAGACTAACTGCTCTTCAGGGGTAAAAAGCAGTCCCATGCTCTTCGTCATGTGTTCCCTACCCTGCCACTGTATTCGCCAAGGCTTTGTGTCACCACAAGAGAGAGGGCTGGGCTGAACAGGCCCAGCTTTGTGTTATGGTTCCTGCCAAGGGCTCCCAGAAAGGGTGAAAGATTGTGGGATTTTGCATAAGAAGACCTGATTCAAGTCTTTGCTCCCATATACTATCTGTGTGACATTAGTTTCTTAGCTTGGTTTCTGAATCTTTAAAATTGGAAGAATAACATTTGTTCTGCCTATTCCACAGGCTTGGAAGATAATCACAGGGTCTGATAAGGGAGAGATTTGGAAATAGTAAAATCCTTTGCAGCTGGTGGTCTTTGTCCTTCCCTACCCTGTCTGAAATTTTGGGAGGGTTAGTTGGGCTGATGTATGTCAGGTACCCAGCACAGCACCTAGTACACAAGAGATGCTTGGTAAATGTCAATTTCCTTCCACTCTATCACTTAGAATCCTGCTTTGACCTCTGACCTCAATTTGGGCAATAGGGGCTGGAAGTGGTGGGCATCTCACATGTAGTTTTTCAATCCAGGAAATGAAATAGACCTAGAAAATTCTTGGCACTTTCTACAGGGGTTTGTTGGGGTGAGGCAGGGTGGGGATGAGGGGCCTGGGACACGGCTTAGAAAGCAAGGACACATTCAGCTACCAGGAGGACAGTCCTGGAGGTCACCTGGCAGTGAGGCCAGGTGGCTGTCATTCATTGTTGGGGATTGGATATGACCCTTTGGTTAGTTATAAAGCAGGCTGGAAAGGGATGGAGAGAATGGGTGGAGCTGGGTAATGGGGGGAAGGAATTAGGAAAACAGCCAGGGTGTACTCAAGGTAAGGAGAAGTTAAGAGGCTAGATAAGGATGGGGCCAGCCCCCTCACCTCTCTGCCAGGACTTTGGGGTTTCCAGGACTCTCCTTTGATTTGACCATCAATTAAAGGGAGTAAAGGAGGCTGAAGGTCAGGCCCCTTCTACATTCTTCCTCCAGAAAGCAGAAGTAATGAAAATGATCCTAGTAATGCGTGATAATGGCATTAAGACTTACAGTTCACACAGCGTCTTTACATGCATCATCTCATTAAGCCCTGTTAATCTCATTTGAGAACCATTGCGCTGGCCTACAAATTTAGAAGCCTGGATTCTAGACTCAGACTTGCCCCTGCCTGGGCAAGTCATTTTCCTTCTCTAGTCCTGAGCAGCAGGTTGTCCACAATAACTACCCAGTGGTGGGAGTCAGAAAAGGGTGAGCATGGGATGAAGAACAGAGGTTCCTGAGAAGGAGGGGCTGCCTGGGAGCGGAAGGTGTGGAGGGTGGAAGCGCAGTCAGTGGTGGAGGAGTGTTGCCTGGTGTTGGTGGTTACATGCCTGAGCGCCTTGCCCAGCCAGCCATAGGTGTGTGCAGGGTGACAGGCTTACTTGCGAAACTGAGTGTCTCCTTTCAAGAAGTGTCTAGTTGCAAATCTCCCCCTCTCCCAAGACAAAGGCTAGGGGCCCACAAAGGGCTTTTGTTTTTTCTGCTGAAGTGGGAGGTTAATCTCTGGGTCCGGGGTCCCAGGAGATGAGGGTCCTCTGACACACACACACACACACACACACACACACACACACACAGGCCCTGCCCCGAGCACCTGCTTCCCCCTTTGGAGAGGTCCTCCCTCAGGGCAAACAGGAAATCCTTAGCCACCCAGCCCTCCTTCTTCCAGAGCCCATTTCTAGAGGCACTGTTCTCTAGTTCACACCGCTCTGCTTCCAGCAATGAGTCCTGGCAAGTCTTGGGGCCCAGTGCTGCAGCTTCCAGGAGGGGCAGGGTAGGGATTGGAAATCAGGACCCTTCCTACACTCTTCAGAAAGTGGCCTTCAGATCCTCCCCTCCCCTTCTCCTGGGGATGATGGACATTCACAGTTCATCCTCTGCAGAAGAAGTGGATTTATTGCAGCTGCAGGAGGAGGGGCCTAGGAGGGAGGGAGAGGTCCCCAGCTGTGTACACTTACCACAGCACCGCACACACAGGGGCATGTACAACCCTGCACTTGAGGATGGGGGTGCACCATTCCCAGACAGCCTCCCCCCAGGGCCTGTACACTCCCCACCTAAGGTTCTGAAGAGCTTTCTTTTCCCCTCCCATCTTCCCTCGTTTCCTCAGATCCCAGCAAGGGGCCAGAGGGTCGTCCAAGTGCCACCCACAGCCTCAGGACAGGGGACCTGCCAGGGTCACCGTTTCCACACAGCCCCTCCCTGTCCACTACCAGCTCAGTCCTCGCGACCCTGCCAGCAGCCGCTCTGCACTGGTGGCGGGCTTCGGACCTAGGGGAGGGGAGGGACGGGGTGGGCGGGGCCGTCGAGGCCGGCGGGCGGCGCGCTCAGGCCTTGCTGCCCCGCGGCAGGCTCTGCGGTGAGTGCAGCTCCACCGACTGCCGCCGCCGCACCTCGCGCTCCTCCCAGTCGGTGTCGGGCTCCAGGCCCTTCAGCACGGCCAAACGCTCCGACAAGCTCTTGGCTTGGGGGAACAGCACGTAGTTGTACAGGAGCGATCCCAAGACGGCGCCGACCAGGGGTCCGATCCAGAAGACCTGGTGGCGAGCGGAGAGGGCGGCTCGCACCCGACCGCGGGCCTGGTCTGGGGGCGCACCCCTCCTCCCCTCGCTAGTCCTTTCCCCACTTCGTTTGGGAAAGGGGTGCTCATGCACCATTAATATAGTAAAATGTTTACTCACGTACTTAGCAGCGAAAACTGGTTAGCGCGCAGCGGGGGCTGGGGTTAAGGGTGAGAATTCCCCAAGCAACTGCCTAGGTATGAGCTTTGACAAGTTGCTTACCCTCTCTGTGCCTCAGTTTCTTTTCGTTATAATAATGCCTACTTCCTAGGGTGTTTGTGAAAACTAAATGAATTTATATTTGCAAAGCACTTAGAACTAAGTTCTAAAAACTCTTATAAGCCGCTAGATAAATACTAACCAATAAAAATGTATCTTAGTTTGTATAAACATTACCATAAACAACACAGTGCCAGGTGCTGTTATCTGGGTTTTTTGTTTGTTTGTTTTTTGCAGTTTATGGCCAGGGCTGGGTTTGAACTCTCGACCTCCGGCATATGTGGCTGGCGCCCTACTCCTTTGAGCCACAGGTACTGTGCACTGTTATCTGTTTTGCATGGGTAACTTCACTTAACATTCCCAAGAAGCCAATGATGTAAGCACGGTGCTATCCTCATTTATAGATGTGGAAACTGAGTCTCTGGCATCAGGTCTGAGATGCCAGAGGCTCAGTTTCTGCCAAGGCTCTCCAGGGCCCCCAGAGGAGGGGATCTATTGCTGAGGACCCCACCCTATTCTATTCCAGCCCTTGTTCTCCATTTGAAATGGGTTTCTAGGGAAGGGGAAGGCAGGGAGGTTTCAGCCATTACCCAGTGGTCATCAAACTTGCCAGTGATGACAGCTGGAGCCAGGGAGCGGGCAGGATTCATGGAACAGCCAGTGTAGTGGATCTACAAAGGGAGGTGGGAGTCAAGAGAGAAGAGAGGTTGGGGGGGGGGGGGATGCCCATGCTAAGCCTCAATCTGAAGGGAATGTAGGCAATGGATAGCTTATGTTTTAGATATTGGACTCTGCATTCATTGGAGGGGGCTGGAGTGACATCTGTCCTTCTGGGGCATCCGGGAATCAAGCCCTTCAGGATGTCTGTCACTTGGGAGTTCTGTGTAGCTGTCCCTCTGAGGGTCTTTGTGTCTGTCGCCTTTGGGAGTTCTGTGTCTGTCTCCAGAATGGTCTGTGTGTCTGTTTCTTTGGGGAAGATCTATGTGTCTGTCCCTCTAGGGAGGATTGCATCTGCAGCCATGACCTACCCCAAGGAGGTGGCCCAGGGCCACAGAGAAGCCGATGGAGAGGGCAGGGGTGCCCAGGTTTTCTCCACGGCGTTCGTCCGTGGAAGCAAAGATGCAGAGCACCAGCTGCAGGGTCAGGAAGAGCTCCACAGTCACAGCCTGGCCAGCGGTCGTATTGTTGCTGAGCTGGGGAGAGAGAGGAGATAGATAGGGTAGACCCCCCACACTGGTTCTATCTTGTGCCCATCTGCAGTTGAGGCACCACAGAGGCTCCCAAGCTGCAAGTCCAAATGCCTGTTAGACACCTTAGCTGGAACTACTGACACCTTCCTGAGCCCTGGCCCAAGGGCAGGGGGCTGAACTGCCCGAGGCCCCCAGCCAATCATCATAGATGTGGAGACGGAGGCTGTGTGCCTATAGTGTGAAAGGAAATGGATGCTGAGATCTAGAAATTCTGTCTCCTGAAGCACAAAAAGGGAAGAGTGGTAAGCTGCAGTGGTAAGCTTTGGGCCAGCTAATAGGAAGACCTTCCTCTCTAGGCCCCTGATTTTCAACTGGAGTGCGGTGAGAGGATCTAAGGTGTGCCATGACAATTTTTAAAGATCATTAATTAAGGCAGGGTGCGGTGGCTCATGCCTGTAATCCCAGCACTTTGGGAGGCTATAGTGGGTGGATCCTCTTAGCTCTCCAGTTGGAGACCAGCCTGAGCTAGAGAGAGAGACCCTGCTTCTAAAAAATAGCCAGAGAGACCCTGCTCCTAAAAAATAGCGGGCTCCTGTTGCCCCAGCTACTTGGGAGGCTGAGACAGGAGAATCACTTGAGCCCAGAAGTTTGAGGTTGCTGTGAGCTATGACGCTACAGCACTCTACTGAGGGTGACAAAGTGAGACTCTGTCTCAAAAAAAAAAAAAAAAAATTAATTATTTTCTAAAGAAGTTCAAAATGGGCTGGGCACGGTGGCTCATGCCCTAATCCCAGCACTCTGGGAGACAGCGGAAGGTGGATTGCCTGAGCTCAGGAGTTTGAGACCAGCCTGAGCAGGAACGAGACCCCCCCCCTACTAAAAATAGAAAAAAAAAAGAAAACTAGCTGGGCTTGTGGTAGGCACCTGTTGTACTCAGGAGGCTGAGACAAGAGGATCACTTGAGCCCAAGAGTTTGAGGTTGTGATGAGCTGTATCACCATGGCACTCAAGCCAGGGTGACAGAGTGAAACTCTGACTCAAAAAAAAAAAAAAGAAAAACATTCTAAGCACAGTAAGTATATTCTTTTATTTTCTACTCTTTTTTTTTTTTTTTTTTTTTAAATCAACATACTTTAAGTGTGCTGTGGAAATTTAACTATAGGTTCAAGTGTGCCATGAGATAAAAAGGGTTAAAAAACACTCTCTAGGCCCTAAGATGATAGTGTCCTTTTCTGTGGTCAAGTGGCTCCTAGAGACAGGTTCCAGGGACTCAGATCTATAGGTTGGTCCTAGTGTGCCCTTGCTTCCATGAGTCCATGAGTGTGCTCTTGCTTTCCCCTGACTTTTGACTGCTCCCATTGTGTTTCAGGCCTCACTTTTGCCCTGTGGGTTTGCTCCCTGCATATCCTGTGGAGATTGGGGTAGAGGCACAGGGCTCTGTACTGCAATGCCTCCATACCCATGTGGGTGTCCATGGTCCTAGCAGACCCTGTATTGTGTAAGGAGAGAACTCAGGGCTGAGCAAAGAGGCTATTTTATAACTTAGCCACACCCAGAGTGATTTTTCCCTGAGTTTTGTCATCCTGTACCCTACGCCCTGCCCTCTGGGGCTAGGCACTTCATCAGATGAGCTCTGACAGCTGTCAGCTCCCACACTCCTCCAGAGCCTGAACCCTCACCCCTGGGTCCTAGCCATCAGGCCAGTACCCTGGCCTGGGTCTCTATGGGTCTAACCTCCGTGCCTCCTATTGTTGTCTAATGTCTAAGCCTCTGGGGAACAGTGAAAAGAGCTTTCGAGGCAGACACTATGGAGGCCTCTGACTTGCTGTTGGACATCTGGCCTCAGTTTCTCCTTCTGTAAAGTGGGGATGACAAAATAGATTCTGGAGGACTGTGCGAGAACTAGAAATGACTTACAGATCTGGGAGTCGGAGCAATTTACCAATCAAGAGGGGGGAATCACAGAATTTGCCCTATAAGATGATGTCTGCCCTGATAAGGGTTAGACGCACATCATGGGTAACTTCTTGGTGGACTGGTTGGTTCTTTTTTCTTTCTTTTCTTTTCTTTTCTTTTTTTTTAAGAGACAGAGTTTTACTTTATCACCCTCGGTAGAGTGGTGTGAAGTCACAGCTCACAGCAACTTCCAACTCCTGGGCTTAGGTGATTCTCTTGCATCAGCCTTCTGAGTAGCTGGGACTACAGACGCCGGCCACAATGTCCTGCTATATTGTTTGCTGTTGTTATTGCAGTTTGGTCAGGGCCAGGTTCAAACTCGCCACCCTTGGTATATGGGGCTGGTGCCCTCCCCACTGAGCCATAGGCAACACCTGACTGATTGGTTCTTAATGTCCACAGAGAACACCTGGGACAGTCTTTTTTTTTTTTTTTCTTTTAGACAGAGCCTCAAGCTGTCGCCCTGGGTAGAGTGCTATGGCATCACAGCTCACAGCAACCTCCAACTTCTGGGCTCAAGTGATTCTCTCGCCTCAACCTCCCAAGTAACTGGCACTATAGGTGCCTGCCACAACGCTCAGCCATTTTGCCCAGCCATTTTTTGGTTGTAGCTGTCATTGTTGTTTGGCAGGCCGGGGCTGGATTTGAACCTGCCAGCTCTGGTGTATGTGGCTGGCGCCTTAGCCTCTTGAGCTACAGGCACCAAGCCACCTGGGACAGGCTTGATGGTCATCTGACTCTCCCTAGTCTCCAAGAGACTGCTGCCCATTCCAGCCAGGCTGGGTTCTCCCCAGTTCCTCAAGAAGGTAAGTGTTGAGCAGTAGCTTGGAGGAGCCTTCCCAGACCCTTCCCTTCTGAGGGTCTAGTCGCTGTGATGTGATGGAGGAGGAGCACTGAGTGCTCTCCAGGGCTTCTTAGTGCTTCCAGTGCCCTGTTTCTAGAAAAGAACTTCCTTAGTTATGCTCTCAGGAAATTCCTCTTTCAGTCTGACTGGACAAACTGAACTAATTTCATTCTCAATGGAAATAGCGTATTCATCAATCTGCCCACCACTTTGGCCATTCTAGCCTTTTCTTGACCCTGGGCCCCTGGCCCTGTTATATTTTCTATTTGGAAGAACTGAGAAGTCCCATGGCAAGGGCCACCTGTATAGGGCTCTTTAAAGACTTCAAGACTTATCCAGTAGCCCAAGGATGGAGCAGGCCAAGAAATGCTGGAGACTGGGGCACAGAAGAGGCACTTGTTTTGACTTGCAATGAGGGGATGCAGTGAGATCCATTGTGAGGCGGGCACAGGTCATTCCTCCCCACCCATGCCCTTGGCATTCTCAGGCCCTGCACAGACCCAGGAAAGGGGAAGAGGGTGTGTATCACTCACAGCTCTGAAAGTACCCAAGGTGCCCAATTAGCCACTGGGCCATGCAGCTAGTTCATGGGCTCTGGGGACTTTCTTCAGGTTTTGGAGACGTGAGCATGCCCATTCCTGCTTGCAGGGCTGTGGTGAGGTTTTTTTTTTTTTTTTTTTTTTTTAAACAGTCTCACTGTGTCACCCTCAGTAGAGTGCTGTGGCATCACAGCTCACAGCAACCTCCAACTCTTGGGCTTAAGCGATTCTCTTGCCTCAGCCTCCCAAGTAACTGGGACTACAGGCACCCGCCACAACGCCTGGCTATTTTTTGGTTGTAGTTGTTATTTGTTGTTTGGCAGGCCCAAGCTGGATTCGAACCCACCAGCTCCAGTGTATGTGGCTGGCACCCTAGCTGCTGAGCTACAGGCGCCAAGCCAAGCCCAGTTCTTAATGCAATACAAGCATCAAATTCAACAGAAACAGCCAGGTTCGGTGGCTCACACCTATAATCCTAGCACTCTGGGAGGCCTAGGCTGGTGGATCACCTGAGCTCAGGACTTTGAGAGCAGTCTGGGCAAAGAGAGATTCCCCTCTCTACTAAAAATTAAAACAAAACAAAACAAAAAAACAAAACAAAACAAAACTAGCTGAGCGTTGTGGTGGGCACCTATAGTCTCCAACCTCAAGAGTTTGGGGTTGCTGTGAGCTATGACCACACCACGGCATTCAACCCCAGGGTAACTGAGTGAGAGACTCTCTCTCTCTCAGAAAAAAGAAAAGAAAAGAAAAGAAAAATGAAAAGTCCAACAGAAACCCTGGTGCTACTCTTCCTGCAGGAGACTCAGAGCAAACAGTATCAGCAGACATTTGTGTCTTGCCTTTGTTGACGTAGTGGATCCTACTACCCTGATTCTGCTATGGCCACTGTGTTCCTAGCTCCAGCCTCTCTCTGCTTCTCCGTCTCTGTCTGTGTCACTGTTTTTCCCAGACCCTCACCCAGAGCCAATCCCTCCATCTCTTTCTTTGTTAGGTATTCCTACGATCTGCCCCTTCTGGGACGAGGGAAGTTCTGGCTACTCACAGCATTGACAGCCAGATCTCCGCGGATGTCTGCTGGCGTGATCTCATGGAGTAGAGCAGCCCCTGCCACAGCCCCCAGCAGCTGGGCAGCCACATAGAAGGCAGCTCGAAGAAAGGAGACATGGCAGCCTACCAGGCAAGCCACAGTCACAGCAGGGTTGATGTGGGCCCCACTGACATGGCCCAGAGCCTGCACCAGGGTGCCAATCCCAAGGCCAAAGGCCATGGCAATCTGCAGCACAGAGGGCAGGGCCGACGGCCAGTTGAGGGCTGAGCCGAGGCCAAAGAAGACGAAGAGGAGTGTGGCCAGGAACTCCGCAAACACAGCCCTGGAGAAGGCTATGGACCGGAGCTCCCACATGCTGCACAGCCTTCTGTGGGCTGGCCTGGCAGTCTCAGGGCCAGGCTAGTGGCGTGCTCTCACTCCCTCTCTCTTTTTCAAGATCTCTGGGGGAGGCTGGGCCATGGGCATTTATAGGGTCTTTCCATCCTGGGTTTGGGCACGTGGGGTGGAGGTGGAGTTGTTTAGGCCAATACCTCTTCTCCCCCATGGCTGCCTCTGCCCCCACTGCCTACCCCTGCCCACTCGCATGCCTATCATCCCATCTTGGCCTTCACAGCTGACTAATGTTCCCCATTAAGAGCTCCAGATAAGGACTGACGTCCCCTGGCTTCCGCATCTGTTCCCTTGGTTACCCCAGGACTGCTGCCCCAGGGCCACCCCCACCGCAAGGGCTTCTGTAAATGGGAACCTCTGTGGGGGATGAGTCCCCTGCCCCTCTCTGACTCAAAATGTTGGCCAAGGCAGAGGCAACATGTTACCCAAGACTGACAGTGAGAGGACGTCAATACCACCTCCTCTAGGACTGAGAAGTCCAACCTCCAGTTATTCCTTCTCGAAGGGGATGGAAAACAACTGGTTGACTTATGATAAATTTCCAAAGCACAAACATTTTGTGTCTCTTCTGTTCTTGCTTTCTTGTAGTTAATCACCCATAAGTCATTAAGCTTCACCTTCTTCCAGAGATCCCAGCCAACGAGCAGCTTCCACAGCCTGAAGGCAGGGGGTGGTTTCAATGGCCTGGGGACCCTGAGCCCAGGTGATGGAGTCAACCCAGGGTTGACAGAGGAAGCTGAGGGCTTCCATTCCACCTCTTCCAATGCCTGATCCTGATCTGTGACTTAACTTTTCTGGTCTTTCTCTGTAAAATCAGGATAACCAGACTGACCTTATGGGACTGAGGTTTGATTAAATGGAACAATGTCTGTAAAGTGGTCAGAGCAGCATCAGGCTGGCCATAAGTGGCCAATTAATACCAGCCATTACTTGTAGTATTATTTATACTTTGAGGAGAGCAGTTGTTCTCAAATTCACATGTCAGGGTTCCAGACGCTGTGACAGGCCCTAGGAACCCCCTGGCCACAGCAGGAAGACATTTCTGTGGGGCAGTGAGTTGTGTAGGCCCAGGGCGGCTGGGATGCCTGATAAGCAGCTAATGTCCTAATGTCTGCATAGCCCAGTATCCGGGCAATGCCCCTTCCTGCTGTTAAAGCTGCTGTGGCCCACTGGAATCCTAGAGATGTTTAGGTCTCTACTCACCGGCTTTTCCCTAATCCTTCCAACCCTGCTTCCTCTCCTGAGGATCCAAAAGCAGGGTTGAGCTCAGAGTGGGGTCAGGAGGAGGGATGGGCTTCTGGACTCGCTTTACCTCCTGTCCTGCAGATCCCTGGGGAAGCCAGAGTCCCAGGAATGGAAATCTGGGAGGAACTGGAGACTACTGACTGAGATCTTCCGTGCTGTGTCCCAGGAAAACTGAAGCTCAGTGAGGGTGAACGACTTAACTAGGATGGTCCAGCACATTAGTGGCTGGGTTGGGACTGGAACCTTAGAGCTCTCCACCTCATCATGCACTGGTGAGCCACACTCTGAGCTGAGCCTCAGTTTCCTTGTCCAGACAACAGGAGTAATGATGCCTACTGCACAAAGTTGTTTTGAGACTACAGTAAGATAATGAATGGGCACTTTGAGAGGCCAAGGTAGGAGGATTGTTTGAGGCCAAGCGTGTAAGACCAGTCTAGCAACGTAGTGAGACCCCTGTCTCTAAAAAAAAAAAAAAAGGAAAGAAAATTATCCAGGTGTGGTAACACAGCCGTAGTATAGTCCCAGCTACTGGGGAGTTTCCTGAGTTCCTCTTTGACTCACAGTCCTTGATGTTTTTCTACACAGTATCATATTCTGTGCCATCAGGAGCATGAGCAATATATCATTTTTAAAAACATGATCCACCATTGTTTCCTAAATTTCTTTCCAAGCCTCTGATACTCATTCTGTAGCTTTGTTGCAGGTGCTTTCTTACTTCATGTGTGACTAGTAATAACACAAAACAACACAATTTCATCTCTTCCTTTCTCAGGGTTCATAAAACACTGACTGTCTTGCAAGAGAATTTGAAATTGTGGGCACTTTTTAATGATAACTACTTCACTATATCAAATTCTCCCTATGTTCCTGGTTCCTCACCTTTCTGTATAAACAATAACTTTGTTTAAATGCTAAATCACAGTGTAACCTTTCTGATGACATTTTAAATAGCAATTAGGTGGCACATTCCCGTGATCCCAGCACTTTGGGAGGCTGAGCCAGGAGGATCACTTGATCCCAGGAGCTGGAGGGTACAGTGAGCTATGATCACACCACTCAACTCCAGCCTGGGCAACAGAGTGAGAGCCTGTCTCCAGAAACAAACAAACCAGCAATTAAACTGAAGACATGTAGGAAAGATATGGTACAGAACTTACCTGACTAAATGTAAATATGCCCTGGCAATGACAGCCACTGCCAGCTGCTGCATGATTGTAAGCAATCTTACAGTGAGAAAACAAGATACGGCCTAGAATTGATGAAATATGACAGTTATAATATCCAACCCATGTTTAATGCCCACTCTGCTATGTGCTGGTCTAGTCATTCTCGAATATATGCATTCTCTTAAATCCTCACAGGAATCCTATGAGCTAAATTATTATCACCCCATATTTAAAGAGGAGAGGGAGGTTAAGTGACTTTTGTAAAGTCACACAGCTAGTAGGTAGGAAGACAGAATCAGAATCCTAGTAGTCTGCCTTCAAGAGGACTTTTCTGATTGTAAAAGTGAATCACTACTTCACTCCCTGAAATAATTAAGATGGGAGAGAAGCAAGAACCAATGCTTAAGGTATTTGAATAATACAGAAATGGGGCTTGGCGCCTGTAGCTCAAGCGGCTAAGGTGCCAGCCACATATACCAGAGCTGGCAGGTTCGAATCCAGCCCAGGCCTGCCAAACAACAACGACATCTACAATTAAAAAAAAAAAAAAATAGCTGGTGGCACGCGCCTGTAGTCCCAGCTATTTGGGAAGCTGAGGCAAGAGAATCGCTTAAGCCCATGAGTTGGAGGTTGCTGTGAGCTGTGATGCCACAGCACTCTACCCAGGGTGACAGCTTGAGGCTCTGTCTAAAAAAAAAAAATACAGAAATGGATTAGAGTGTAGCTTGAAAGAGGAGGCTGGAACCTTGAGGAGAAGGAGTGGGTGGGCCTGTGGGAGGCCCTGAGGGCCAGGGAGGACGCCCCCTCTGGAGCAGAGTGCCCTGCTGGTACTTTGGGGAATGAGGGAGTAACAAGACAGACTCATAGTTGGGGCAAAGTGGGACTGAGTGACCCAAGCTGGGAGGAAGGGGCAGAGCACAGCCCCCTCAGGAAGCCTCGGAAGTATCTGGGGTGTTGGATCCACACAGTGCTGGGACAGAGCTGTGTGATTTCTGCATAGAGCTTCCAGGTGAATTTGAATTTCAGATAAACGACAAATGATTTGGGATTATAAGCATATTTGGGATGTACTTAAACTAAAAAAACAAAAAATCCTTCATTTTACTGAGGGCCTGCAGACAGCTGGGTCACAAACTAAATCCTCACAAAGACTTCTCTGCAGATGAACCTTATATAGCCCCACAGGAGGCTATATAGTACACAGGAGGAAACTGAGGCACAGAGCCTCATTATAAAGTTTGCTCAAGGTCAGATGGTTGGTAAGTGGCAAAGAGGAGCTGTGAACACAGGAAGTCAGGCTTTCTCCCAGTGACAGGCTGATTTCCTTCTCCAAGGGCCAAGAGGTCCTGACAGCAGAGGCCCAGACAAAGCCTGGGGAAACACAAAGACAGCTTCGTGCAGTGCCCCTCCTGCCCAGGGGTGGGACCCATGGACAAAGAAGATCTCACCTAACTTCCCATGGCTCCCCTTGCAACCAGACCTGGAACTTGTGTGTCCCTTTCCATCAGAGCCCTGATTCATGTTGCTGCCTCTCCCTAGAACATGTGTCATCACTGTTTTCTCATGGCTAACTCTCCCTCCTACTCTAGGCCAGTGGCTTTCACACCTTTTTGATCGATACCTGTAGTAATAAATACATTTCATATCCCAACTCGTAAACATTATCTCTCAGATTGATACCTAATGAACATTTCACTGAACAGTATTCCCTAAGTATTACTCTATTTCAACAGAAAGTACTAAACTGATGTTATGATCCATAATGGGTTGCCACTCACAGACTGCGGAACACCGCCAGGTCCTAGCTCAAACGTCCCTCTCTCACTGGGAGAGGCTTCCCGTAGCCCCAGGAATACACAGTCCCAGGACCCCCCGCCTCCTGGCTTGTCTTGCCTTTTGTGTTGCTCAGGGACTTGCAACTATCTGTTCAATGTCTGGCTTCTCCCCTGGCTATGAACTCCTAGAGGACAGGGATGATGTCCTCCTAGAGGACAGGGACTGTATCTGGCTTTGCTCATCATTGCACACCTAAAGCCTAGCGCAGCACCTGGCACATTATAGATGGTCAGTAGCTGTTTTCAAGTGAATGAATGAGCAAACTGCCAGCCCTTGTCCCCCAAGCCCACCAGAACCCTGCTCTGCACCCTCTAGGTTGTAGCCACGTGGTTGTCCTCAGGAACCTGATTCAGGGAAGCAGCTGGTTCTTGGAGCACGGATGGAGAGAGGGAATGTGTGCACGTGTGCACTGGTGGGATGAGGCGGGACCAGGAACAAGTCTGCCCACGTTAGACAAGGATTAGAGGGAGTAAGAGACTGGAGGCAGGGAGAGCTTTTCAATAAACCTGTTTTGTGAGAAGATGGGTTTCTAGTTGCTTGGAGGGGTCCAAATAGGCTGAGCAAATGCCAGAGAAGCTTGGCAGGAGTTTGTGCCCCAGGGGGAGGATTGAACAGTTGACTATCAGGGTCCCAAATAGCTCTGCAGCATGCAGGAGTGGAGCTGCAGGCCAATAAAACCTCCTTACAGGAGTGCAACTGGGAGCCACTGTGGGCACTAGCAGGAGGGGAGACCAGCTCGGGTGGGGAGTCCACAGGATGGCCTATCTCCAGGGCTCCTCTCTTAACTTCTCTGAACTCCTCCTAGCCCCTGGCCTCCTTCTCCATTACATCTCAGGGAGGCTGGCCGGGCTGGACCCCCAGAGCTAATGGTGCCTTGGGGCCTCATGAATCCATGTGCTTCCATGCACCCAGGGTTTAGGGGCTCCTCTCAGGGCTGGAGGGAACGGAGAAGGTATTTGCCAGCTGGCCCAGGAAAGTGGGTGTTCCCACCCTTTAGGGAGAGAGAGGAGCTGTGAATGCCAGGGCCACATGGGGTCATGGCTGGAGAAGAGAGTGGTAATGAGTGATGCCCCATGACCTTGTTCACAAAGGTCATCCAAACCTGTTTGACTCCCCACTCAGAACATGACCTGTTTGACTCTCCACTCAGAACAGCTGCAGCTGATCAGCCCTGGCTCTCTGCAGCCTGCCTTCAGTGTCCGCAGGTTCAAGAGAGGGGTGACCTGCAGCACTTTATTCAGTCTGTCCAGGACCTCCTACTCTGCAGCACACTGCCTCCTTCCTGCCCCTCCCTAGCCTCAGCCTCTGACAGCCTCACACCCCACTTCAAGGCCTAATCGTCCTTTCCCTCCATAAGGATTAGGACAAGGAGGCTTAAGGACATTAAGCTGACCACCACCGCCTCTACCCTTGTCCCACAGCCCCTCCACCTCCATCATAGCATGGACCATTCTGCCTGGATGACATGTTTTAGCTTTGAGGACAGGAGCTGGATGGAATTTGTATTAGTTGTACCAACATGTCACACGTGATTGGCACGGAGTATACATTCAGAAAAATGTATGTAGGATGAAAATGTTTGCCCAAGGCTAAACAGCTAGAAAGCAGCCAAGCCATAATTTAAGCCCAGATCATCCTGTATTCCAAGCCAGTCCTGCACCCTTCACCCTCCTCCAGGAAGCCTTCCCTGACTGAGTCAAGGCAGCTTCCCCCTCCCCACCCCCAGAATCCTAGGGAACTGCGTGTGTTCCTATCTCCCTCTCCCCTGTACTCTCAGAAGGCAGGGACTTGGGATAGGGTCTCACTCTGGCTCTGATATCCCCAACTCTGCCCCCGAGAGCCCAGGAAGAACACTCTGAATCAGGATGCTCAGGCTGAGGGTAGAGGGCCTCAGTTACATCAACGATGCCTTCCTGCGTTTGAGCCCACATACCCCGCCTCATGCTTGCTGGGCATGATTCCACTTGGTACTGGGCCTTCCAGCTTCTCACAAGGGCCAGCCCAGGCCTTGGTATTCTCTTGGGGTGGGTCTAGGTGGGGCACCTAATCCTCTGCTCATTTTGCTGCAATTCAATATCAGCCTCCAATTTGCACGCTCCGCTGTCATTCTTCCTTCCTCCTCCTGCTTCTACCAGGGAGAAGAGGCAACTGTGGATTCTTCACAGCTCTTCTGAGGGTCCCTTCACCCCCAGGTCTGCTTAGGGATAAGCACTGGCCTGGGATGGAGGGACAACTGTTCTCTCTAAGGGAGCAAAGCTGGATGACCAGTAGCCTGGGGTAGACTACTCCCCAGGCTGTCCAGTTGTGGAATCCAAAGCCACTTGGGCTCTCTGAGCTTCTGTGTAAACATATGGAAAAGTACCCACAGATGGCAGGTGTTAAAGAATGTAAGTTGAGGCTGCCTCGAGGGCTGAGAGCCCTGTGGCTTTAGGAAGTCCTTTACCATATCTAACCACCCATCTCTGGCTATAATGTTGGCTCATTCTCTCTGGTTCTGTAATAGTTGATGAATATGTTTTAGGGCACTTGAAACAATTCATTGTATTTACTTATTCACGCAACAGACATTTATTGAGCACCAACCTTATGCCAAGCACTGGCCTAGACTTTTGAGATATGTCAGGAGTCAAAATTGACAAAGAGGCTGGGCGCAGTGGCTCACACTTGTAATCCTAGCACTTTGGGAGGCCAAGGCAGGAGGATTTTTGAGGTCAGGAGTTCAAGACCAGCCTGAGCAAGTGTGAGCCCCATTTCTACTAAAAATAGAATGATTGGCTGGGTTTGGTGGTGGGCGCCTGTAGTCCTAGCTACTCAAGAGGCTAAAGCAAGAGGATCACTTGAGCCCAGGAGCTAGGCTGACACCATGGTACTGTAGCCTGGAAAATAGAGCAAAGCTCTTTTTCAAAGACAAACAAAGAAAACAAAGGACAACTGACAAAGATCCCTGGCTACATAGGACCTACAGTATGGGTTAGTTGATTCAGTCAATGGCAGTTTATTAGATTGTCCCTTGCAGCCTGTTCTCGTCCACTTTGAGCCATCTGAGCAAAAAGAGATGACATTGTAAATGTTGAAAAATAACAATATGTACTCTCAGGTGTCATCTTTACCTCATCGTACCAGTGTGTGCAGTTAAGTAACGCAATTAAAAGTGTGTGCTATAGCCAGGCGTTGTGGCGGTCGCCTATAGTCCCAGCTACTAGGGAGGCTGAGGCAAGAGAATCACTGGAGCCCAAGAGTTTGAGGTTGCTGTGAGGTGTGACGCCACGGCACTCTACTGAGGGCGACATAGGGAGACTCTGTCTCAAAATAAAATAGAATAAAAGTGTGTGCTGTTACTTAAAAAGTTAAACACAGAGGCCAGGTGCAGTGGCTCACACCTGTGAGTGGCCAAGGCGGGTGGATTGCTTGCACTCAGGAATTTGAGATCAGCTTGAGCAAGACTGAGACCCCATGCCTACTAAAAATAAAAAACTAGCCAGGTGTTGTGGTGGGAGCCTGTAGGCCCAGCTACTTGGGAGGCCGAGGCAAGAGCATTGCTTGAGGCCAGGAGTTTGAAGTTGTTGTGAATTATGATGCCACAGCACTGTACCCATGGTGACAGAGTGAGACTTTGTCTTAAAAAAAAAAAAAAAAGAAGTTAAACACGGGTTAATATGTTTTATGCATATTTCACCCCATGATTTCACTCCTAGAATAGAAATCAGATATTCAAACCATAATTCATATACACATGTTCATAGCAATGTTATTCACACCAGACAAAAGGTAGAAAAAGCCCAAACGTCCACCACTAGATGAGTGGATAAACAAATTGTATGTATTCATATGGTGAAATATTATTCAGCTGTAAGAAGGAAGAAAGTACCAATACAGGCTATAATCCACAGTAGCCGCGAGGCGGAAACAGCCAAAAGGTGGAAACAATGCTCAACAACTGGTAAGTGGATAAGCAAATTGTGGTGTGTCCATACAATGAAATATTACTCAAAAAGGAAGCGAGTCCGGTACGTGCTATGAGGCTGATGCACCTTGAAAACATTAAACTAAGTGAAAGAAGCCAGACGTAAAAGGTCACATACTGAGGGATTCCTTTTAGACGAAATGTCCAAAACAGGAAAATCCATAGAGACAGAAAATAGATGAGAGGTCAAGGGGGGGAGGGGAAGGGGGGGTAGAAGGTGCTTAATGGGCACAGGTTGTCCTGGGATGATGAAACAAACTATCCAAACTAGGTAGTGGTGATGTTTCTAAAACATTGTCAGTGTACTAAGTGCCACCCAGCTGTACACTTTGAGAGCGTTGAAATGGTAAATTTTGTGTTATGTTACTTATTAGTTTAAAAAAGTGTGTGCAGCGTGGTCCTGGTCTGTGTTGCTTCTGCTTTCCCACAGGTCCTTGGAGCAGGCTGGTCCTGGGATGACCTGCGTCTCTTCTCTTAGTTGACATATCTTTGTCCTTCAGATCTCAGCTTAATCACCACTTTCTCAGAGAAGACCGAGTCCCTCTGTTACATGCTCAGCGTGTCAGTTTCCACCCTGGTGGGGCACTTGTCTTGGTCATAATTACGCCACCTATATGGTGAATGTGAATGTCTCCCTCCCTAAACTGTAAGCTCCAGGATTAACCTGTATATTGTTTTGTTGCTTGGGCCTAGCTCGGTATCTGGCACCTTGTAGGTGCTCAATAAATATTTACCGAGTGCATAAATTAATAAATGTTCCTAAGGGACTGTAATAGAGTCACTGCAGCCCCATCTCAAACGTTTCCCCATCACTGCTGCCATTAAGCCCTCATGACTACCACTGACCAAGCCCACCCACAGGCCAGGATGAGGTTAGTGGGAGCTGAGATGGCAAAGAGCAAGAGCAGTGAACTCACAGGCAGGTGGGAGGTGAGACAAAGTCAAAGGATGAAGTCCAGGTGGATGGCTGGTGTTAGGATGAAAGATGTTAAGTGTCATGAGGAGCAATTATCCTGCTGAAATCATAAACGTGAGTCATGCCAGTGGCACGTGGTGGGTTCTCCAGGAAATGCCAGAACTTGCAGGGTAAGTGCCTGGCCCACAACAGAAGCATAATGATGGATTTTAGGCATATTAAAGAGGAGCCTTGAGAGAACTTGAGGGTGTTGGACTGGGCTTGGGGGAGGGGGAACAGAGAAGGACTCCAGGTGTGCAGCTGGGCCCTGCCACCCTCTGCTGAGATGGGGAGCACTGTAGGAGGAGCAGGTTGGGGAAGAATGATGAGATGAACTCTGGATGTTCTGGGGTTGAGGTGCCTCTGGGACAGGCAAGAGAAGGAAAACTCTGGGGAGTTGCAGAAGCCAGAAGGTAGTGGGTGGGAATGAATGGGAGGTGAGGCAGAAGGGGAGCATGGGGGTTTCTGTGATTGTGGGTGGGCTGATGAGGAAGGCAAGGGTGGAGGGGGGGCAAGAGGAGGAGAGCAGATGGAGCCCAGGGAGGAGGGAGCAGCTGAGCTGCACTCTACCACTGGGCCCAGCCAGGAGGCGGGAAGGCAGTGCTCCAGGAGGAAAAGCAGGGTGTGTGTGATGTTGAAATGTAAAGGGAGGCAGGCAGTAGAGGGAATTCCCACCTAGGGCTTCTCCTTCTTTGTGAATGAGGAGGAGGGTCACCTGCTGGAAGTGAGACATGGGTTGCAAGTGGAGGACAGAGAGGGTGGGGGCAGTGGAGATGGCCTGTTCAAGGAAAGGTGCCAGGATCTGCAGGTGGCTTGCTTTCTGCAGGGGCTTGTGCCCAGGCTGAAGCTGGGAAGACCTGGGGTGTGCTGGGTGGGTGTGATAGCAGCTGGGCTGGGGGTGGCAGACAGCAAAGGGAGTGAAAGGGGTGAAGGCGGAGGGGCTTAGGCAGAGGGGGGGTGTTGGAGAAGGTGGTGGGGTCCTGGAGGCTGAGCTGAGCCAGACTCTGGGACAAGTGGGCAGGAATGAGGGAGTTAGAGGCAGAAGCACAGAAGGATGCGGCCAGAGCGAGAGGAGTGTGTAATGTAAGCTTTGAGACGTGCAGGCATCTGGGGGGAGGCAGCCTCCAGACTGTGGCCCTGGGGGGGAATGACTAAGATGGGGCAGGGGATGCCTTGAGCAGAGAAGGTGAAGGAGCAGACTGCAGCTGGGCTTCAAGGGCAGCCAGGAGGTAGACAGGGGCTTTGAGGAAGATGCTGAGGAAATAGGAAGGCTGTCTGAGGACTCTGTGCAAAGAATATGGAGGGACAGAGGGACACAAGGAGAGGAAGGAGGGCAGGAAGAGCAAGATGGCTGCGTGGGCCCACGTCTTGGACAGTGGTAGTTGGACACAAGGCTGTGAGAACGATCCCCTTGGCAGGCCTGGGAGATGCAGGCCTCACAGAAGGGATGGGCCACAGTAGGGGTTGCATTTCTGAGGAATCCGGCCCCTCCCTGTCTCTGGCCCTGTGAATACTCTTTTCATTCAGGCCTCAGCAACTTTTGCTAAGATCCCCCCAGCAGCCAACCTGATTGTAGGGACCTCTCTGTTCAGGCTGGTCTATCCCCCAGACTGTAGCCAGTGTAATAGCAGCACCCCCACACTCCCTGAGATAAACTCTAACCCCTGGTCTCTCAGCCTCCTCTCCCATACAGACCACACTTGGATTACTTGCACCTCACCAGGGGTCTCTGTTCTCTTGTCTCCAGGCTGGGCACAAGTGGCTGCTACTTCCTGAAAGGCCTTCTCCACCCTCTTGGCTCACTCCTGCCCCCCACCTAATCTTCCTCCAGGAAGCCTTCCCTGTTGAACCAAGGCTGCCCCTCCTGAGCACTCCTAGAGTACTCTTGAATCCTTATCACAGAGCTGTCACAGCACTGTGATCAACTCTGCCCTGGCCTGCCTACTCCACAGTGGGTACCTACCTGGGGTGCAGATGCCTGGTCCATGTGGGCACTCAATAAAAATGTGTTGAATGGGCAGGCATGGTGGCTGCTGAATAGGTAGGTTTGCTGAACTAGGCTGGGCTGAGCTCCAGGTGGTCTTATTCTTATTCTTTTTCTTCAGAGGGACAATGTCTTATTCTTTTTCTTCAATGATCTTCCTGGACAGTTCTGGGGCAGAAAGAGGAAGTGTTGGGGATGGATCAGAATTCCCTGGAGAGCTTTTAACAACATAACTCTGCACTCCTCTGGGGGCCACACTGCCTGAGGTAGGGGTGGGAGTGTGGAAGGGGCACACTCTCTGAGAAAACTCCCTGGGTGATACTGACTGTACTCCCCCCAGACTCCCAGGGGATTCTCACTGTTTTAGGCTGAGCTCTTGGTCATCTTCCTGGTGATACGACCATCCTTGGAATTCAAACCAAGGAGTTCTGGGCTCGGAAGGCCCCACACCTAACCACCTCACTGTGCTGCCCCTACCACGACCACCGCTGCTATTCCCTCCTTCATGACTCGAACCACCACAACCTGCCTTTGCAGGTGTCCCACCACCATGCTTCTCCTCACAGGGCCCCTTATCCCACGGCCACTGGGATCACACACAGTCAAAACTTGTTCCTGCTGAAGACCACCCCCCTCTCCGCCTGGGGTCTGGCCAGTCATGCTTCTGCGTCCACTACCCACGCTGCTGCCCAAGGGAAGGCTGTGCCCTGGCTGGACACTTTGCCCTCAGGATTCATCTTTGCCCTGTGATCAATGACCATGATCATAACCACACTCTCAAAGGCCTTAGACTGGAGTCCCACTCTAAGGACCATAGAGGGATATGTGTGTTTCTGAGAGAGGGTTTGTCACTGTCCTTGAGCCTCTCTCTAAGCACATGCCCCCTCCACCCCTCAGAGAACTTCTATTCATCCATCGAAACACAATTCAGACACTGCTGACTTTAGACCCTTTCCCACCCCCCTCATCCCCCTCCTAGCCTTTTGCCAGCTCTTTATCTTTACTGTGTTGAGTTTTCCATCATCTGTCTTCTCCACTAGGATGTCAGCTCCCTGAGGGCAGGGCTCACAACTATTCACCCTTATTTTCTAGAGCTGTTCCAGCCCATAGCGCATGCTCTTCTATTATCTTCTATAATCAATCCATCTGTCACATTGTTCCAGAAACAGCTTCTCTTTTAAGAAGTCTATTCAAATGGACAAGCAGGGAAGTATTTCTTCATCCCAAGGTGACACCTTGGGGGGCCTCTAATGCCCTTCACACCTCACTGTTTGAAGGCCCACTGTGCCCTAAAGGCAATGAAAATGGACCATGTGCTGGACTGATGGGCTTAACTTAAAAGTTAAGTTCTTCATTGATACCCAGTTATCTGCCCCAGTCATGTCTAAACATCCAACCAAGACTTCTAGGAGTCTCTCTCTTTTCTTTTTCTTATTCATTATTTGGTATTACATGCCAAGAAGGCTTCTAGGTGTCTTGATGTCCAAATTCTCAGCAGACTCACTGCATATCACCCCTTACTCCCAACCAGCTGCATCCCTGTCCCGTCCCCACCTCATCACTGTAGGGAATTTCTGGCTACTTCATTCCACTAGAGGTGATTTCCTGGGTCCCCTGCACACCCTCATCCTGCCCAGAATACTGCATGGAGACTGTCCAAGCTACAATGCCCTGTCCTGGGACATCTGGTTCTATAGAACTCTGTCCCTGCCTCCTTCCACATCCATGTGTGAGTCACTTTTTCTAAGATGCTCTTCTTGACCAAATCCTGTCTCCCAGGCTGTCGCCCTCCCTTACCCTAGCTCTAGACTGGTTCTGACTTATTCTGAGTGTCGTTCTGGCTCTCCATCAAGGGTGCTATGCCTGTCCTCAAGCAGACTTCACCCCATCCTAGGATCATGGACAGAAATGAGGATAGGGCTAGAAAGAAGAGAGCTCTTGGGGTGCACCAAAGGGAGTAAGGTCCTAGAGCCCGAGCTCTGGGCAGCCAGGACTACAGGAGGAGGCTGTCCCTGGGGGCTAGGCCACATTCCTAAGAGCCCCCTGAGGTTTTTTCCCTGGGCTGGTGGAAGGTGTCTAGAGCTATAGGGAGCAATTATCACAGTATTTTGGGAACTAAATTTCCATCAGCATTTTCCAAATAGTCCCGTGGAGCAACACTAGATAGCTCTAGGCCCCGAGGACTCCAGTGTAGGATAATATTTAGAAATAAACATATCCTACATCAAGCACACAAAGTAAAGCTGCTGTTCATTCACGTCTCTGGTCACGTAACACTCCAGCAATGGGCTGGACAGGTGGCCTGCTGGGGTAAAGGACACAGAGTTGGGATGAAGGCTAAGGTCAGGGGAGAGAGCTCCAGGGAGAGCCAGGGAACCCACAGGACTTGGCTTATCAGAGTTGGGAGGAAAGTTAGTGATCATCTCATCAGTGGTTCCTGGACCCACTGCACAAAGGAAGTGCACAAAGTGATCGTCTCATCAGTGGTTCCTGGACCCCACTGCTATATTTGACGGGATATACCAGGCTTTGAGTCTTTCTGCCGACATGAGGCTGCAGTTAAGTAACTCAGCCAGAAAGAGCCTGTGCTTATGGCTGGAATCTATCAACCCAGGTGGCTCTGCTTGTTATCTGTCGCAAATCTGAGTCTGCTTCATATGTCTTTCAGTTAACAAGAACTGAGGAAACAAATTAATCATTGCTTACATGCAGTCTGCCCAGTCAGCAACATTTTCAAAGCCTGACATCCAGCAGTGGGGGTTGGGATAGGTAACAGAAGTTGCCTTTGGTGGTGAAAAGGTAGGAAATTATCATTTGCCTCAACCCTGCAGAGGAGGCAACAGAGGTCCAGAGAGGGAAAGAGATTTTCTCAAGGCTGCGTAGCAAACTGTGGGTAGAGATCACATTTGAACACAAGACCCTGATTCTTGCACTAGAGCACTTTCCCCCAGGCTGCCTGGCCTCTCCATCCTTCCAGGGACCACAGAGACCTACACACACATGATTTATTCCATCTTAGGTTCCTCCTCTTCGTGAGAGCCGGTCTTTAAACCCCTCTCGCTTCCCCACTTCTAGGACTTTGCCCAACCTGTTTGTTCAAGAGTAAGTTACAAGAGAGTCTATGCTATACGATTCCACTTATATGAAGTACAAAAGCAGACGAAACTGATCTATACCGCTACAAGCCAGGACAGTGGTTCCCCTTGGGAGGGGTGGAAAGTGGGAGGGAAACAAGACTCTGGGGAGCTAGCCGTGCCTCGTTTCTCGATCTGGGTTCTGGTTACACTGGCGGGTTCAGGCGGTGAAAACGTATCAGGCTGCACTCTTATGCTATGTGCATTTTAGTGTATGGATGTATGTTCAGTTTAAAAGTTTTAAAAGTTAAATGATCAATAAACACTTGTCCTCATTTAACAAGAAAGCTCACAAGGACTGTTTCTAAGCAATGCATCAGCAGTCCCCAGTGCTGTGGTGGCCCACCCTGCACCCACAGCTTGGGAGATCAGCCACAGGCCCCAGCAGAGGCAGGTGAAAAATTCTGCATTTTGCAACACCCAAGCTTCATCAGGCCCAGTAAGGAAGCTATGGCCCAGTTCATGTGGAGCCTCCAGGGATGTGAGCCACAGTTGCAGTGAGTAAAGACCCTGGTGACCCGGAGAGGGCCTGTGCCAACGGTGAGGCAGGCAGGGGGCAGCACACTTTAAACGCCCTTCTCCAGGGAACTTTCCCCAGGCACAGTTGCCACCAGGGCTGGCGGGCCTTTGAACCGTGGGCTGACTCAGGTGGACACAATAATACTTTTCAGGCAGTTTCTGCCTGGCCCAGTTCCTGAGAGAAGAGTGCTCCTGAAGAAATGAGTATGTATTAGTGCAAGTACGTGCCTGTGAGCACGCCTTTGCTCTGCTCTTTCTGCTTGGAACCCCTTGTTCACCTGCCCAAATCCCTCCAGCCCTTGTCCCTACCTGGCAGATTCTGAGGCATGCTTCAAGCTCAGTTCAAATGTGTGATTTGGCCCAACACCTCCTTGCCTCCCAGGCAGAGTGAATCCTTCTTCCTCCTCTGGACCCATGTGACCTAGCGATAGCCCCACTGACTCAAAAGACAATCGTGTTCTCTCTCCACCTCTGCACTGTGCACTCCTGGACGGCAGGGGCTTTGCCACCCCAGCTCTCCGGTCAGTCTGTTTAGGGAACAAATAAATACATAAAGCTCTGGGAGCGTATATTAGAATTGAATAGGACTAATCCCTCTAAACAAAGAAAATCATTAGAAGATTAATTAAGAGTTCTGTTTGGAGTGCTAATTCAAAGGCTAATAATCTTTTCCTTTAAGCAAGATCCAATGCTTTGATAAGACCTGTCATTGTGTTACTGTATTGATTGAGGAGGGACCTGGCTATGGAATGCCTGAGCGTGCAGTTCATGCATAATAACTCAGGTAAGTTGGAGAACATTTTTCTCTTATTGACAGGCATTATAATGACTAGAATAAACTAAGTAAACCTCTGTGAAACAACACATGACCACACTTGTCAATAAAGCTGATTTAATGGCTGCCTTTTCTAAGCTCTTCTTTGTTGAGAATGTTTGACCAGGTTCTGATCAGAACATGAACTGTGTGAATGACTCAATAGCATTCATTTATTTTTCCACTCATTCATTCATTCGGCATATCCTCAGCCCTACCACAGTCCTAGCCACTATGCCAGAGCCATGGAAAATATTTCAAGTGAATAAGACATTAGCCCTGTCCTCAACATGTCCATTTTCTGTGAGATTTGTGTTTCCAGCAACCTTACTTGAATATAAGGCACTGTAAGAGAAGCACTAACAAATTGTCCAGTGGAAGGAAGATCCTGATGGTGAGTCTGGGGAAAGTTCCCTGGAGGAGATAGCATTCGGGTTGGAACAAGTTGAACACATAGAATTTTCTTAATAGTCATAATTTTTTTCTTTCCATGAAAATAACTCATGCTTCAGAAAGGTCCAAACAATCTTGAGTTAGAAGAACAAAGTTGTAGAAATCATGCTTCCTAACTTTTTTTTTTTTTTAACAGTCTCACTCAGTTGTCCTGGGTTGAGTGCCATGGAGCCAGAGCTTACGGCAACCTCAAACTCTTGGGCTTGAGCAATCCTCTTGCCTCAGCCTCCCTAGTAGCTGGTACTACTAATGCCTGCCTCAATGCCCGTATAGTTTTTCTATGTTTAGTAGAGATGAGGTCTCACTCTTGCTCACGCTGATTTCATATTCCTGAGTGCAAGCAATCTACCCACCTGGGCCCCCCAGGATGCTAGGATTATAGGCATATGCCTATATGCCTATATGCTATAATTTAAAATGTACTATAGGCCAGGCATAGTGGCTCACACTGGAATCCTAGCATGCTGGGAGGCCAAGGCAATAGGATTGCCTGAGCTGAGGAGTTTGAGACTAGCCTGAGCAAAAGAAAGACCTCATCTCTACATTAAAAAAAAAAAAAAAAAATAGGCTGGGCATGGTGGCTCAATGGGAAAATAATAGTGTAATCCTAGCACTATGGGAGGCCGAGGCAGGCAAATTGCCTGAGCTCACAGGTTCAAGACCAGCCTGAGCAAGAGTGAGACATATATCTCTAAAAATAGCCAGGCATTATGGCAGGCACCTGTAGACCCAGCTACTCAGAGGCTAAGACAAGAGAATTGCTGAACCCAAGAGTTTGAGGTTGCTGTGAACTGTGATGCCACAGCACTCTATGGAGGGCAGCAAATAAGACTCCGTTTCAAAAAAAAAGAAAGAAAGAAAGAAAGAAAGAAAGAAAGAAAGAAAGAAAGAAAGAAAGAAAAAAAGAAAGAAAAAGAAAAGAAAAAGAAAAATTAGCTGAGCATTGTGGTAGGTGCCTGTAGTCCCCAGCTATTTGGGAGGCTGAGGAGGGAGGATTACTAGAGCCCAGGAGTCCAAGGTTGTGAGGTAGGCTGACACCACAGCACTTTAGCCTGTGCAACAGAGTGACACTCTGTCTCAAAAAATCCAACTTACTACAAAGCAACAGTGGTACTCTGTATCAAGTATTGAGACTGTGTGGTATTGGCATAAGGATAGATGTAATTGACTGATGGAATGGAATTGATCGTTCAGAAATAAATCCACATATTTATGGGCAATTATTTTCCCACAAAAGTGCCGGAGCAATGGAGCAATGGGAAAATAATAGACTTTTCAACAAAGGATGCTGAGAAAACTGGATGTCTTCATGCAAAAGAATGAATCTGGACCTCTAAATAAAAAATGACCAGACTGGGATACAGTGGCTCCCACATGTAATCCTAGCATTTTGGGAGGCTGAAGCAGGAGGATCTCTTGAGGCCAGGAATTCAAGACCAGACTGAGTAAGGTAAGACTGTCTCTATAAGAAATAGAAAAATTAGCCAGGCATGGTGGTGCATACCTGTAGTTCCAGCAACTTGGGAGGCTGAGGCAGAAGGATCCTTTGAGCCCAGGAGTTTGAAGTTGCTGTGATGCCACAGCACTCTACCCAGGGTGACAGCTTGAGGCTCTGTCTCAAACAAAACAAAACAAACAACTCCCAAACCCCCAAAATATTCATTACAAAATTTTACAAAATATTGACAAAATATTTCCTACATGTCAGCCACCTCTTTGTAAAATTTTGTAATGAATGTTTTGTAAATAAACATATATTTAGCTATGATTTCCCATTTTCCCCAGGTTGGTGAGTTTAAGGGCAATGTTTGGGACACCTGTATAGATAGAGGGATGTTAATCTTTGCACAAAAGAAAAAACCTAAGCTTTGAGATGTTGAGAAGCATTTCCGAATTTTACATGAGATTTAAACACATCAAAGGCTGGAACAGTGCCAGTATGGCAGAGCTCAGTAAACATCAGCCATTGTTATTATTTCTAAGGTCACATTCTGGCTCAAAATTCAATGTTGCTTAACGAGAAGTGCCTGGGAGGGAAGAGCCTCCCTGCACAGGGATGGATCCAGGTTGTGTGACTCTTGAAGTTTGTGTGATGTGGAGTGAGCAATTTAAGAAAAAGATGAAAATTACCAAATTTACAGGACTATATGACCCTGTGAACATATTGCTAAGGATCCTTCCAAGGTCCTAAAAGGACCCTGAATCTTAAGGTTCATGATCTTTGTGGCAAGTTTGCCTCTGCCACCACATATAAAAGACCTGCTGCCTGGGTGGTGAGCTGGCTGGCTGGCCACCAAGGTCCCTTCTCAGATTAAGATCTGGAGATTCTGTGTCCTAAGGTCTGTCCAGGAGACCAGGCCAGGGGTCCTCTGCTTTGGCCCAGTGCTTGAGAAGGTACTGCCCTGTCACGTATAGCTACAAAATAGATTTATTAAGGACCTCTGACTCTCAGGACACAGCATGGCTTGGCCCCTAATCATCCACTTTCCTGACCACACAGGCCAGGCCCCAGGGAAATGCTCCTCTGAGTTCCTGAACTCGTGTCCCTAAAGCCTAAAGCTGTGGAATGCTGATGCTACAAGGTGTGGGGGTTGTGCTGCTGCCACGTGGGAGACAGACACTGCTCTCAGGGGAGAGCAGAAGGACTTGGGAGAAGGGATTTTAATAAAAAGAACTATTAGGCCAGGCACCATGGCTCACACCTGTAACTCCAGCACTTCAGCAGGTCGAGGCGGGGAACATCACTTGAGCCCAAGAGTTTGAGGCTACAGCAAGCTCTGATCACCCCCACTGCACTCCAGCCTGAGTGACAGAGTGAAACCCTGTCTCTTAAGAACAAAAACCTGATTAACTCATCCAAGCCTTCTTCTCAGATTCAGTGAATGTAAGAGACTCTCAACTAACAAAGTGTCACTTCCTAGAAATGCCAAGTGTCCTTGTCTTGCTTCTCCTTATGTTTCCATTCTTGGCTCTGGATATGCTCATGAACTAGTACAGTATTCACAAAAGTTGCTTGAGGAATGTTTTGTGGAACTAATTTTTTTTTTTTTTTAAATTTGAGACAGAGTCTCTCTCTGTCGCCTTCCATAGAGTGCTGTGGCATCATAGCTCAAAGCAACCTCAATCTTGGGCTCAAGTGATTCTCTTGCCTCAGCCTCCTGAGTAGCTGGGACTACAGGTGCCCACCACAATGCCTGGATATTTTTAGAGATGAGGTCTCATTCTTAATCAGGCTGGTCTCGAAATCCTGACTTTAGGTGATTCTCCCACCTCAGCCTCCCAAAGTGCTAGATTACAGGCATGGGCCCCTGTACCCGACCCTCAATAACTTCTAAGTGTGTAAAGAAGTTCTGTCCTCAAAAAGCTTGAGAATGGCTGTTCTACAGACCTAGATATTACTTTAAATTCTTTTTTTCTTTGAGACAGTCTTGGTATGTCACCCTTGGTAGAGTGCAGTGGCATCACAGCTCACAGTAACCTCAAACTCTTGGGCTTACGCGATCCTCTTGCTTCAGCCTCCCAAATAGCTGAGACAGACACCCACCACAATGCCCAGCTGTTCTTTCGTTGTTGTTGTTGTCTGTGTTGTTTAGCAGGCCTGGGCCGGGTTTGGACCCTCCAGCCCTGGTGTGTGTGGCTGGCACCCTAACCACTGAGCTACAGGCACTAAGCCTACTTTAAAATTTTTTCATGATGTGTGGGATAGCCGTTTATGTGATGAAATAAAAACATTTTGGTAATCTTTTTATAACAGTAATAATTTATCACATGTCATCCTGTTATTTTGTTTGTACATGAGACATAAAATTCATGGTTTAGTTCTGCATCCAAGAATTGGTTCTAGAATTATATCAATAATTTCCAGCCTTGGCAGAGTTAAGTTTCTCCAAATTAAATAAAAAACTATCTAAGAACTATCATGACCCAAGAAAGGTTGTTCAATTTGGCATCACTGTTAACAAAACATAAATTATATAAATATCTTGATTATAAGTATATAATTGGTGTTTTTGCTATGACAAAGGCAAGAAAGATAAATTTTATTTTATTACATAAACGTAATAATTTATGAATTATGTATATATTTGTTACTAAACCAAATGTTGCTAGCTCGTCATGTGCAATAATAATTAAATTGAGTCTTTTGGTGTTTTGTCAACTTTCAGCCATGTAGAAACCATAGTTCTACACATTTTAAGTTTTGTCATTATGAAAGTGTACTGTCAAGGTAGGTGGAGAGAACATACTTTCTTTAAACTTCTGTTAGCTTGATTAATACCTTTTCAATATTTTGAACTATTATGAGAACTTGTCTGGGTCCTACAAAAGTTAAGCTTGGGCTTAGTACTACAGATTGAGCCATCATTTCTCACAGAAGTGGGCAAGGGTTTCCAGAACGCTCAACTCCTGCATCAGGCACTTCTTAATCTGATAGTCCTGCCACCCAGGAAGAGGAAGGTACGAATTCATACTGATTAGCTTGAACTGTGGTGCTTGCTGGGTTTTCCTTGGCCCTGGCATTGCCTAAGCAGTGTGAAAAGCCGCCTTGTTGTACACACAGGAACCTCTTGGAGCATGCTGTGTAAGACAAGTGCTTTACACATGCAGAGACCAGGACAGGGAGACCACACTGAGCCCACTCACTCCTTCCCCTGATAGTATCCCCATGTGACTACACGAAGTCCTAGGTGGGACGGAAGGGCAAAGCATCTCACTTGGACAGAATTACCATTGGAGGTTGCTAACCCAGCTCCTCACAGGAGGCTGAGGTCTCGGGCTGTGACCGGCTCAGGGGAGCTCCAGGCCTTAAGTTCCCTGTGGCTTGGCTGGTGTGTCCGAGGAAGCTTGGCTTGTCTAGTTCAGTTTCTCAATATAGGTTGCCTGTTGCCTGTTGGGCCAGAAAATCTGGGTCAGAAGGCTGTGCCCAGACCTCAGCTCTCTTCTAGAGGCTGCTCAGGAGGTGTGGGCAGAGGATGCAGGAGTGGCAGCCAAAGCGAGGTCAGCTCCGTGCCTTGCCTGGTAGGTGGAGGCATGACAGAGGCAGCCCGGTCTATGGCCTCGCCTGTGTGGTCCAGCTCAACCTCCCTACGTTTCCCTCTTCCCTCTCAGCACACAAGAAAGAACAGGAAAGTGGGGAAAGAGTGAGCCTGCTAACCTCTGCTGCCCTCTCTGCCCAACCAGGAGCATGGGGACAAACATCATTTGAGGGTTACAAGCACAGAAGGAACTATGACTGCAGGTTCCCCTCCTCTTCCTCCTCACCAGTTACCACCAATGAGCAGCCCAAACTGGGCTGTTTACAGGGTTAAAAAGGCAAGGCCATATCTTACCCCATAGGCACCTCAGGGCCAGGAGACTTGGAGGACATGGGTGCCCGTACTCACCCAAGGCAAAGCTCAGAAATATTTAGAAACTGATTGGACTAGGCAAGAGGGCAAAGGGTCAAGGGTGGAGATAAAGGCAGACTAAGAGTGTAAGGCAGACTAATTGCACTAGGTCCAGCTCCGAGAGCCTTGGGTGATGGAGGTGCTAGGGTGTGGTGGGGCAAGGCCGGGGGCTGATCAGTGACCTGTTGCTAATCAAGTTTTGTGAGTGCCTACTACAAGCCAGATGTTATTCCATGCAAAAGTGTCCCTTTCTTCACAAGATTTACAGTGTTTTCAATCAATGTATTTATTGAACATCTGCTTGGTTCAACGCTTACAATAGATAAAGAGTTACGTGTACACATAGATATGTACTAATTAACAGCTTGGAGTAAGTCATTTAACTTCCAGAGGACTTGAATTTTCTCATCTATAGAATAAGGGAGCTTAACCACCTATTTGTAACTTATATCCCACCTACTTCTAAAAGATTTTGAGATAGCTTCCAAAAACATACATTTACAAAATTTTTTTTAAACTAGAATTAGAAAATTAAAAGCAAGTGAAAGGAGAAAAACCAATTGAAGGAGAGAGGAGAAAAAATGAAAAAGTGAGCTAAGATGAGGCCGGACTGGGTAGAGAAGTCAAGTGTCAACCACCTACCCTAGTTATGTTGTTACTATAGTGAACCATCAAATATGGTTTTCATTATTTTTATTTATTTATTTATTTGAGACAGAGTCTTGCTATGTCGCCCTTGGTAGAGTGTCATGGCGTCACAGCTCACAGCAACCAACCTCAAACTTTTGGGCTGAAGTGATTCTCTTGCCTCCCCCTCCCAAGTAGCTGGGACTATAGGCACCCACCACAACGCTCAGCTATTTTTTTGTTGTAGTTGTCATTGTTGTTTAGCTGGCTCAGGCCTGGTTCGTACCTGCCACCCTTGTTGTATGTGGCCAGTGTCATAACCACTGTGCTATGGGCACTGAGCCCATCAAATACGGTTTTGAGCTTCCTGGCAGCCAAGGAGAAAAGAGAGAAAAGAGGAGAAAAGAGAACAGAATTGTTCACATAATTACCATTATGTTATTAGGTCTTCGGGAGAGAGAAAATTTTTCCTGGTAGCAAACACTAATTTATTGTGGGGATCTTTCCTTGTATAACTACCATAGATTACAATTGTATTAGTATTCCTTTAGTGATAGCTTTTCTAGGACAAAAATAAATGTAGTTTTTCATGTGATCATTTCTTCTGCCAACGATCAACAGACAGCAAGAGTTTAACATTAAAATGAAACTTGGCTGAAGGCATTTTTGCCTGGGCAGCTAAACTAATGTAGTTCAAATGTATAGTTTTCTGGTGATATAACTGATGCTAGGATAGAACTCAGAATATGCAGACAAACAGTTATATTAACCAGGTTGTTTCCACTTACCATCACAGTCCTGGGTATTGGCAAATGTTTATTTTTGTCAAGCAGAGAAGTAAAAAAGTGATGTCTAAATTTTAGCTTTAGTTGAGCACAGTGGCTCATGCCTGTAATGCCAGCATTTTGGGAGGCTGAAGCAGCAGGATTGCTTGAGCCCAGGAATTTGAGACCGGCCTGGGCAACATTGCAAGACCCCATATTTACAAAAAATAACAGAATTAGCCAGATGTGGTGGCACATACCTATAGTCCCAGCTACTTGAGAGACAAAGGCAGGAGGATTAGTTGAACCCAGGAGTTTGATTCTGTCATGAGCTGATTGTGCCACTGCACTCCAGCCTGGGGCAATGGGGGGAGACCCTGTCTCAAATAAATAAATAAATTCTGGCTTTGTTTTGCTTTTCTTGAATTTTGAGCAATATCAAATGCCTTTCTATGTGTTTATTGGCCATTGATATGTTTTTTACGTAATCTATTTGTATATATTCTTAAACTTTTTTTTATTTGTTTGAGACAGAGTCTCACTTTTTCATCCTTGGTAGAGTTCCATGGTGGCACAGCTCACAGCAACCTCCAACTCCTGGGCTTAGGCGATTCTCTTGCCTTAGCCTTCCGAGTAGCTGGGACTACAGTTACCTGCCACAGCGCCCAGCTATTTTTTGTTGCAGTTTGGCCGGGGCCAGGTTTGAACCTGCCACCCTTGGTATATGGGGCTGGCGCCCCACTCACTGAGCCACAGGCGCCGCCCTCTTTGACTATTTTTTAAAAGCTGCTTCAGTGTCCTCATCTATAAAATGGAGATGACAATAATAGCACCTACCTCACAGGATCACATATTGTGAGGGTTAAATAATCTATGTACTTAAAATAGCACATAGTAAATGATAATTAAGTATTAGGAATTATAATAATAGGCAAATAAAATACTATTTTTATTACTTAGTTTGAGTTTCATTATAAATTAAGAAAATATCCACCCCCAAAAGAAAATATCCCCATGTTTTCTCAGTTATTGGAAAAATATTTTTATGGTCGTTTTCTATAGAGAAGTTTTAAAAATAACTGTTGAAGGGGCGGCACCTGTGGCTCAGTGAGTAGGGCACCAGCCCCATATACCAAGCATGGTGGGTTCGAACCTGGTCCCGGCCCAAACTGCAAAAAAAAAAAAAAACCGTTGAATGCATCAATCTTTTCCTTTATGACTCCTGGGTTTTTCCTTCTGATTAAAAAAGCTTTCCCATTCCAAAATATAAATCAATTTACCCATACTTCCTTGTATAACTTATATGGTCTTATTGCACTGAAATCTTCTATCCATGCCTGAGCCTAGGGGGTCTGAGGTTTCAGTGAGCTACAATGACACCACTGCATTTTAGGTTGGGCAACAGAGTGAGACACTGTCTCCAAACAAGCAAACAAATGAAAAAAACCCTTTGATCTAAATGGGAGTTGTTTTGGCTCCATCTTAATTATTCCCATTCCAACAATAATCCAGGCATCCTTGTGTTGAATACTCTTTTCCCTGTTGGGTTAAATGGAAATGGTTGAATCTTCCATTAACATTCTCCAGCCCCTTCCCTACTTAAGATTAATTCTCTTTGGCTGTAATATGTTAACATGGATGTCAACCCACTGGAAGAGAGAGGAATGGATATGGAGTAGTGGAAGGAGCTGGGCCAGGAAGCAGAGGTTCTAAACCTCTATACTGCCAACTTGAGGAGTGATCTTTCCAAGTCATGCCTGCTTTCTGGCTCTTTGTTTCTGTCTGTAGAATGAGGAGAGAATGTTTTCTAAGGCCCCTTCCAGCTTTACTACTGTTTGATTCTAGAGATTATAGAGGACACGTGCAGGGACTGACAAGCAAGGCTTCCGTGATGTTGGTCAGTCTCTTCCTGATTGTGTCTCTTCCAACATCCTCAGCTGCCCCGACCCCAGCTCTATGCCCAAGGGCCTGGGAACCAATTGCCTGTCATCTCAAGAGATCCATGATACATACTCACAAAAAAGGGCAAAATTGCTTAGGCTTTGAGATGAGAGTCTCCCTGCTCCACCTTTTAGTCTGTGTGGCCTTGGCAAGGTACTTAACCCACAGAGTCTCCTACAGAATGAATTTTGCTGGAATTTTATGACAATTCAATGAGTTCTAATGCGACACAGTAGGAGGCCACTTCAGGATATTTCATGTCCACTCCTGCTCCCCCACTCTGTCCTGGATACTTGAGTCTTTAGACAGGCCATAGCATTTTACAGTAAAAAGAGATATTGGCCTTGGGGTCAGACCAACCTCTGTTTGCATCCCACCCATGCAGCTGTGTGAGCTCCCATTCATAGAATACCCAGCATGACTCCTGGCCACAGCAGGCACACAGTAAGTTGTATAAATATGGCTTGAGGACAGTGTTCAGGCCGGTGCTGGTAGCACAGCATGTTCTGACCCAGAGGAAAGAAGGCCCGAGTCTCAGGAATTCACTAACATATAAACTCTTAAGATGATTTTGTAGTAACGATCCCACAGTCCCACTGGGAACCTTGACACTGACTCATCCTCATGTTCAATTCAGTTCTAGACAGCTTTCACAGAGCCATTTCCTGGCCCCCACAACCTTGTCATTCCCCAGCCAATCAATAAGCTGCCATCATAAGGTTGCCAGATAAAATCTAAGGCATAGTTAAATTTAAATTTCAGATAAACATTGAATAACTTTTTATTGTACAGAGAATTCTTATTTAATTTATTCTTTTATTTTGCAATAAAAGCAACAACTTACATTTGTGGAATACTTAGTGACTATTACATCAGCTGTGTGTTGGCCTTAGCAGTCAAGGTCACATCGCTAGCAGAAATAATTATCTTTTCAGCAGGGATGACCTGGCGGCATGCTTGAGGGGTGTGCAAGCATAGCTGAGGAGGTGTGGGGGCAGAGTTGTTGCAAGTAGACAGGAGTCCTTGGTCAATAATATCACTTCCATTTAACACACAGAAACCGATGTGCATTTGCTTAACAAGTCCATATTGAGACTAGTGTTTCTCAAGGTCTGAGAGGAGGGGTTAAATGATTTGCACAGGGTCCCCACACTCGTAGATAGTGGCCAAGTGAACTTTGCAACCCTGGGGGTGGTCACATTCTTCTACTCCCTCTCTGTAATGCTGACGGGAATCCCAAACCATGCAGTGTACATTCATTAGAATTGTCTGGTTCTATGCTTGTCTCCTTTCCTACCTAGCTCCATGCCTCTTTCCTCACCCCAGGCCAGGAGCCCCAGAAGCCAAGCACAGTCCTGTTCACCTTGAGATTCCCACTGAGAAGCTCTGAGTGGGTGCTCACTGTCAGGTCAAGGTACTTTCCTGGATGCTATACCCTAAGCCCCTGATTTCCTGGGACTATGGGGACGACACTGGCCACTTGCTCTTCAGCTGCCCCACTCTTCTTCCTCCAGGTCACTTAAGGCCCCTGGAAGGAGTCAGGAAGGAAAGGGGAGACACTTGGGTGGGACAGAAGACAGGAGAGGTTGAAGAAACTTGAGATTAAGGTATACAAACTGCATACCTAATCAAATAATATTGTCAGTGTTTCTGGCATTTACTGTGATGGGTGCATCCCTGAAGTTCATGTTCAGTGGAGGAAGGGTCAGAGCAGTGACAGGTGTAATATCAAGGTCAGGTCAAGATATCCCAGCAGTGCTAAATGCGTCTTAGAACACCAGCACATAGGAGCAGCATCCCATGGCTGTCTCTTTCCCCCAGCCCACCCCAGCTTCAGCCACATTGCTCACCTTACACATATGCTCCCCCATAAGTCCCCATCCCAGTAAGTCCAGCCCTGCCTGTCTTACTGAGTCCTGTAACTGCCACAGGCCTGCCTTTCGCACTGTCTTGCCCGGCGCCACTTTCCTCTTTGCACAGCACCACTAACTCCTAGAAACTTAACTTGTTTAACTTGTTCTTTTGTTCGCTAATATATTCCAAACCTGTGAAATGGTAGCTAGTGTGGTGGGTGCTCAGTAAACCTGTTGTATTGAACTTGTTGAGTTGAATTTGGAAGGACCTTGACAATCTAGTTATTTTCAATCAGTGTGCTTTCAGAGTTTCCTGCTGAGTTTGTCAAAACACCCCAGTCAGTGTCTTTTCCCTAGACTTCCAAGTTTGCTTGAGAAGCTCCTCAAGGTCTTTGATATTAAAACCCGAGAGGTTACAGACCCAAAGATGAAACATTATTCCAAGGCGGGAGACAAAAGGAAAACAGACGCCTGGTGTATGTGGTCAATGTGGCTTTTAATCCACCTGGATGCAGGTGGGGTGAAATCAGGAAAGGAATTCCACACATGGGTTGTGGCGGGTGGCGATTTAAAGGGTCAGGGAGGGCAGCAATTGGAGGCATTCATATTTCCTGGGAGGGACATGAGTCTGACCCTTCCTGGGTAGGTCATGAACCTGACCCTGCTTGCGTGGGTCAGTCCCACCTGGGGGGGGGGGGAGAAGGTATATTTGGGCAGTATATCTAATTCTATCAAAACTCCTTTCTCTGGTGCAGTCCCCTCACTTAGCGACAGGCTTGCTGAGGCTCCTGGGGGCCTACTCTGTCCAAGGTTGGGGACTGAGCCAGCCATCCTGAGATTCTCTTCACCTGGAGCCCTTTTTAGCTCTTCAGGTGGATCTGGGAGACTCTCCTAGTCCAGCATGGGGGACCCTCAGCCCAGAATATTAGTTATCAGAGAGAGTGCCGGGTGCTAACGTTCTGTGTCTGGTCTTCCCCTAGCCCAGTGCCTAACCCACAGTTGGAACTCAATGGATGTTCATTCTCATGACTTCTTGTCACTTTCTTGGTGGGCAGCGATGCGTAACCCAGGACCTGCACTCACTGTTCCCAGTGCAGCTGAGCAGGAACAGGGCTGGAGAAGTCAGGAACTGTAGGACCCTGCTGCCTCCTTCTCTGGCCCTGAGTTTTGAAGCAATGTCCTGTGGTAGCTACAGCACTGGTGTAGGGCCAGCTGTTTATTGCTGCGTGGCCTGAGCAAGTCTCATAACCATTCTGAATCTGTTTCCTAATCTGTAAAACTGGGCTGACTCCCAGGGTGGACATGAGGATACTACCCGATAACGTGTCGCCGGAAGCTCACTGCGTAGACCCAAGTTACCTCTATCATCAGCCTTCTTGCTTAATGCCTCCAGGATACACCCCCACCACCACTGCCAAAGGACAAAGGTCAGCTCCTCGGCCTGGAACCTGGGGTTCTTCCACCTTGGCCCCAGCCCCAGCCCCTCCCTCCTTGTTTCCACTCTTTTGTATACACCCTTCGCTCTGGCCACTGTTAGTCACCATCCTGAACAGGCCATACCGTTTCACACCCACACACCTTTGCACAAACCGTTCCCTCTGCTGGGAAGGCCCCGTCCCTGTGCTACCCAGAGAATCCCCGCATCAGCTGCCTCCGCAGTATCCACCTTCCTTGTCTGTCTGTATCTGCCATGGAGGTGGGTGGCCTGGTTTAGACTCCTGGCTCTGACCTCGGGCAAAGTTGCCTAACCTCTCAGCCTCAGTTACCTCATCTGCAAAACAGATAATCACAAGACCCACCTCTTAGGGGTACTGTGAAGATGAGCTGAGATAATGTAGGGCCTGGCCCCTGCCTGGCACAAGGGAGGTGGTCAGGAAATGATAGCTATTATTGTTGCTCTTCATGTTCCCAGCACTATCTCACCCCTCCCAGAAGCACCCAGGATCTCTGCCCTCTAAGACTGCCTAAGACTTGCCACCCAGAACAGCTGACTCTGGGGAAGCTGAGGGAACTTTCCTGAAATCAGCCCTTTCTGATTAATGAAGCAATTAGGAGCAGAACCAAATTGGCATTGGAAATTGAACTCTCTGAGAACAGCTGTATTCTTCAGCAAGGATCTGGGTCACAGCAGGTGAGGGAGGAATCTGGGGAGCAGGAGATAGCGTAGCTGTGATAGGGCTTTTGCCTCCCATTTGCCAAGCCTGGCTGTGCTCCACTTCCAATGGGAAGTGACAAGGATAGCTCCACTCACCCTCTGGGCCCTGGTCTTCCCATCTGCCAGCATCTGCAATAGGCATATGAAGAATGATCATCTTATCCTCTCAGAACTTCACAAGAACCACTAGAGGGCACTTGGTTTTGGAGTAAGACTGCCCTGAGTTCAAGTCCCTGCATATCACTTTCTGGGTGTGTGACCTTGGGCAAATTGCTCAACCTCTCTGTGCTTCATTTTCTTCCACATCTCTAAAATGGGATGATAATAGTAGCTCCTACCTCACTGAGCTAATATGAGGATTAAATGAGCCCACTGCCTGGAAGATGTTAAGCACTCAGTAAATGTTATTATCATTCATTTCCCTATTTGGGGGATGAGGAAATAAAAGAAAGAGAAGTAACTTAACCAAAGACACTGAGCTTGTAAGTGGTGGATCTGGGATTCCACCCCTGGGTTGTTCGACTCCCAAGTCAGAGTTCTCTCGATCTTTCCATGTTGCCCCTTATTATTATTCTTATTCCCTAATTTGAAACCAGAAAAGAAAATTTTTAAAAATATCCTAACGAGGGTGGCTCCTGTGGCTCAAAGGAGTAGGGTGTCAGCCCCATATGCCGGAGGTGGCAGGTTCAAGCCCAGCCCCGGCCAAAAACTACAAAAAAATAAAAAATAAAATAAAAATAAATACCCTAACTGGCAGTGCCAGTAGCTCAGTGAGTAGGGTGCTGGCCACATACACTGAGGTTGGTGGGTTCAAACCCAGCCTGGAAAACAACAATGGCAACAACAACAACAACAAAAAAAGTAGCTGGGCATTGTGGCAAGTGCATGTAGTCCCAGCTACTTGGGAGGCTGAGGCAAGAGAATCACTGAAGCCCAAGACTTTGAGGTTGCTGTGAGCTGTGATGTCACAGTACTCTAACCAGAGGACTCTAACCAGGGCGACAAAAAAAACAAAAAAACCCTAACTATAATGGTAATGACTTAAGACATTTTAAATATATTCAAGCCTTTGAGTTTAAGATTTAAAAAAATCATTGATCACTTTTAGAGATGGCTAGAGAATTAGCTCATTATTTTGTAAACTATAAATATAGGGAAAGAATTTAGCACTGATCTGTTTTTTCTGCATAACCGATAAAGTTAACTCACGTCAGCCAAATGGTTAATGGAGCAGTACTTGGTAAAAGTACTTCAACTATTAGGTTCAGAAGGACCAGTGGAATCACTATTTTACAACCCCCAGTGAAAGAATGGAGCCAGGCACCGGTTCCCAGCAGCTGCCTGGCTCCGATGAAAGACCACAACCACTGGTGAGTAGTCGTCCCAAGTGTGGAACTTAAATCCCCTCAAACCTCTGGGTAGAGAGATGCAATCAAACACTGGACTTTGGGAAATGCTACAGGAAAAATGACTTGGTTTCTTCAACAAATAAATTATAAGGGGAAAGAAAGGGAATAAAGGAGAACCCATAATTTAAAAGGCATCTAACAGACATCAATCATTTGCAATACAGTATGTGGACTTTATTTAGACTCTGATGTCAACAAATTATTTTATAAATGAGAAAACTGGGCAATTGGAAAAGAAACTGGGTATTTGGTGTTAAATAATTGCTAGTTTTGTCTGGGTGAGGTGGCTCATGCCTGTAATCCAGTGCTCTGGGAGGCCAAGGTGGGTGGACTGCTTGAGCTCAGGAGCTCAAGATCAGCCTGAGCAAGATCAAGGTCTCTACTAAATATAGAAAAATTAGCCAGGCATTGCGGTGGGTGCCTGTAGTCCCAGCTACTTAGGAGTCTGAGTCAGGAGAATCACTCAAGCCTAGGAGTTTGAGGTTCCTGTGAGCTAGGTTATCTAAAAAAAGTTTGAAATTTTTCATAATAAAAAGTAAAAAAAAACAAAAAGCTGGGATATAAAACCATTGCATCTTTAGAACCGCTGTCCAGATGTTGCTCCTCTTTGAGCCTCATTTCTTCAAATGCAAATGGAGCTAAACTGTTGTGTTTTTTTTTTTTTTTTATTATAGATAAAAATATGCACCATAGATGTGGCCCAACCCATCACCCTCCCTCCACCCAAACCTCCCCCCTCCCTTCCCCTTCCTTGGTCCTTTCCTCATAGTCTTGTGCTATAGTTGGGTTATA